>JAWQEG010007191.1:2500-15989 GCA_033782935.1 Petrolisthes cinctipes
CTCCTCCTACTTTCCTACTCCTCCACCATCTCCTCCTCTTCCTCCTCCTACTTTTCCTACTCCTCCACCATCTCCTCCTCTTCCTCCTCCTACTTTTCCTACTCCTCCACCACCTCCATTTCTTCTACATGTTTCTCCTCCTCATTCACTAATTTCTTCCTCCATCTCAATTTCTTTTTCCTCCTCCCTCTCCATTTCTTTTTCTATTATTTTCTCTTTCTCCCTCTCTACTTCTTTCTCCTTCTCCACCTCTTTTTCCTCCTCCCTCTCCATTTCTTTCTTCTCTCTCTCCACTTCTTTTTCCTCCTCCCTCTCCATTTCTTTCTTCTCCTCTCTCTCTCTCTGCACTTCTTTCTCCTCCTCCTCTCCATTTCTTTCTTCTCCCCTCTCTCTCTCTCTGCACTTCTTTCTCCTCCTCGTCCCCTCTCCACTCCTTTCTCCATTTCTTTTTTTTCTCCCCCCCTATCCAGTTCTTTCTCCTCCTTCACCATTTCTTCCTCACCACTCACTCCCTCTCTTCGTTCCTTCACCTCAGCATATATCGACTCCATAATTTCTGTGCTGAAACCCTCCTCTCTTCTCTTTTTATAATTTCCTCTCTCTCTCTCTCTCTCTCTCTCTCTCTCTCTCTCTCTCTCTCTCTCTCTCTCTCTCTCTCTCTCATCTCTCTCTCTCTCTCTCTCTCTCTCTCTCCCTCTCTCTCTCTCTCTCTCTCGTTTGAAGGGTTATTTTTTGGTTAACAGTAACTAATAATTTATATCTGTGCATCTATCTATTTCCTTCATCATCATCATTCTCTCATTCTCACCTCCCATTCCCTCCATCCTTCCATTCATTCATTCCCCTTCTGTCCTTCCTCCCTTCTCCTTCTCCCTATCCTACTAACCCTTTCCTTTCCTTCTCCCCTTCTCTTTTTCCTTCACGCTTCCCATTCACCTTCTTTCTCTCCCACCTCTCTCACCTTCCACTTCTCTACCTCGTCTATCCTTCTTACCTCTCCCTCTCTTCCCATCTCTCCTATCTTCCCGTCTTGTCCCTCTTCCACCCCTCCTATCTCCCCCTTCCACCCCTCCAATCCCTCCCCCTCCTCCTCTACCCCCCCCCCCCACCCACCCACCCCCACTCAACCCAGCCAAGCCCTCCCCTCGTGACGATAATCGACAAGTCGTGTCGAGTAAGTGTGTGATTCGCCCGGCGGGAACAGGAATCAGTCGGGAATGTAGGAATGTGAGAGCTGGTACCCCATGTCCCAGCAGGGGTTGTGAGTGAGTGGGGGAGTGAGAGGGGGGAAGGGGTGTAAGTGGGGGTGTGAGAGGGGGGAAGGGGTGTGAGTGGGGGAGTGAGAGGGGGGAAGGGGTGTGAGGATGTGTGTGAGGGTGAGGAAGTATATTGAGGGGGTGAGGAAGTGAGTGAGAGGGTGAGGAGATATGCGAGAGGGTATGGAGGTGAGTGAGAGGGGAAGGGGTGTGAGGATGTGAGAGACTGAGTAAGTGTATTGAGGGGGTGAGGAGGTGTGTAAGGATGTGGAAGTGTGTGAGGGTGAGGGGTGAGTGAGAGGGTGAGGAAGTGTGTGAGAGGGTGAGAAAGTGTGTGAGAGGGTGATGAGATGAGTGAGAGGGTGATGAGATAAGTGAGAGGGTAAGGAGGTGTGAGAGGGTGATGAGGTGAGTGAGAGGGTGATGAGATAAGTGAGAGGGTAAGAAGGTGAGTGAGAGGGTGAGGAGGTGAGTGAGATGAAAGGGTTGTGATGAAATGAGTGAGGGAAGGGGTATGAGGAGGTGAGTAGATGAATGAGAATGAGTGAGAGGGAGGGGAAAGGGTATGAGTTGCCAAGTGAGAGAGAGAGAGAGAGAGGGGGGTGGGGTGGGAATGTAGGAATATGAGACCTAGTGCGGATGTGTGAGAGGGAATGAGTGGGAGAACTGAGAGTGAGAGGGAATGAGTGGGGAAAACTGAGTGAGAGGGAATGAGTGGGATAACTGAGAGTGAGAGAACTTAGAGTGAGAGGGAATGAGTGTGAGAACTGAGAGTGAGAGGGGATGAGTGGGAAAACTGAGAGTGAGAGGGAGTATAGTGAGTGAGTGCGAGAAGAGAGGAAAGTGAGAGGTGAGGTAAAGATGGTACTGAGTTAAGGAGCTGAAATAATGAGTAGAAGCTGAGAGGAAAGTGAAAAATGAGAGAGACGAGAGGAAGGGAGAAGGATAAAGTGAGAGAGAAGAGGGGAAAGGAGAAGGATAAAGTGAGAGAGAAGAGATAGGGGAAGGAGAAGGATAAAGTGAGAGAGAAGAGGGGAAGGGAGAAGGATAAAGTGAGAGAGAAGAGGGGAAAGGAGAAGGATAAAGTGAGAGAGAAGAGATAGGGGAAGGGAGAAGGATAAAGTGAGAGAGAAGAGATAAGAGAAGGGAGAAGGATAAAGTGAGAGAGAAGAGATAGGGGAAGGGAGAAGGATAAAGTGAGAGAGAAGAGATAGGGGAAGGGAGAAGGATAAAGTGAGAGAGAAGAGATAGGGGAAGGGAGAAGGATAAAGTGAGAGAGAAGAGGGGAAGGGAGAAGGATAAAGTGAGAGAGAAGAGATAGGGGAAGGGAGAAGGATAAAGTGAGAGAGAAGAGCTAGAGGAAGGGAGAAGGAGAAAGTGAGAGAGAAGAGATAGAGGAAGGGAGAAGGATAATGTGAGAGAGAAGAGGGGAAGGGAGAAGGATAAAGTAAGAGAGAAGAGCTAGAGGAAGGGAGAAGGATAAAGTGAGAGAGAAGAGATAGGGGAAGGGAGAAGGAGAAAGTGAGAGAGAAGAGCTAGGGGAAGGGAGAAGGATAAAGTGAGAGAGAAGAGATAGGGGAAGGGAGAAGGATAATGTGAGAGAGAAGAGAGAGGGGAAGGGAGAAGGATAAAGTGAGAGAGAAGAGGGGAAGGGAGAAGGATAAAGTGAGAGAGAAGACCTAGGGGAAGGGAGAAGGATAATAAAGTGAGAGAAACTATGAGGGAGAGATAAATGAGGGACAGATACCACATAATAATTAAGTCTGAAAGTGACATAAAGTTGAGCAGGTTAGATTAGATAAACCAACAGAGAGAATAGACAGATACATAGATAAACTTGACAGAGATAAATAGACAGACATATAGAGAGATCGATTTGGATAAGATAGATAAGAGAGAGAGAGAAAAAAAAAATCTCCCCAAATTGAAAACTGTGAAAGAGAGAAAATCATACTATAATTATTTTATAAACAAAACCAAAGAGAAGGGACTTATTAGTTAGTTAGAAGAAAGAAGTTAGGAGATAGCAATGATAGTCAAGAGGAAAAAGAAATGAGGAAGGAAGGATGGAAGGAAGGAAGAGATGAAAACGAGAAGGAAAAAGGATGAAAGATGAAGATAATGCAGTCTTAAGAAGGAAGGAAGGAAGAAAGACGGTAAGTAATGCAAACCAAGAAGCAAGGAAGGAAGGAAGGAAGGAAGGAACACAAGAAATAACGAAAATAGGGAGAAAGAAAATACAGTCGACTCAGGATGGAGAGAAGAAAGGAACCACAGAATACAGACCAAGGAAGGAAGGAAGGAAAGAAGGAAGGCAGGAAGAAGCAAGGAGTCACAGATTACAGACCAAGGAAGGAAGGAAGGAAAGAAGGATGAAGGAAGGAAGGAATGAAAGAAGGAAGGAAGAAAGAAGAAAGGAACCACAGATTACAGACCAAGGAAGGAAGGAAGGAAGGAACCACAGATTACAGACCAAGGAAGGAAGGAAGGAAGGAAGGAACCACATAATACACAACAAGGAAGGAAGGAAGGAAGGAAGGAAAGAATGAATGAAGGAAGGAAGGAAGGAACCACATAATACACACCAAGGAAGCAAGGAAGGATGAAGGAAGGAAGGAAGGAAGGAAGGAAGGAAGGAAGGAAGGAAGGAAAGAAGGAAGGAAAGAAGGAAGGAAGGAAGGAAGGAAGGAAGGAAGGAAGGAAGGAAGGAAGGAAGGAAGGAAGAAATGAAAGAAGGAAGGAAGGAAGGAAGGAAGGAGGGCGAGCCAGAGTAAAAAGGGCCCCCCCAGTGTGGAATAATGGAAGAGCCGTGTAGGAACCAGGCGACCCACCCTCACTCTGTCACACTCTTGTAAAACCTGGCCAGGACTCACTCACCCCGACCCTCACCCCCCCCCCCTGTACCCTAGAGTCCTCCCCCACCCCTTCATTCACCCTCTTCACCCCTTCTTTTACAATCATCCCAACCCCATCTCTGTAATCTGAAGTCCTCCCCAACCCCACCTCTGTAATCTGAAGTCCTCCCCTACCCACACTTTCATTTATTTTTTTTACTCCTTTTCTTTTACAATCATTTCAGCCCCTTCCCCTGTACCCTAGAACCCACTCTCCCCCCCCCTTCCCCACCCCTTTCTTTTAAAACATCCCAACCCCTCCCCCCTGTACTCTGAAGTCCTCCCCAACCAACCAACCTCTTCCTCAGATCCATTTCTGTTCACCCTTTCCTTTACACTCACCCAAATCCTTTTTCCTCTCTCTATCCTCCCCTTCCCCTTCCCTTCTTCCTTCACCTCGTTCACTCCTTCCTTCCTTCACCCTCTTTCAACTACAATTCGTATATTATTTCATACTTCTTCGTCTTCACTTCTACCCTTCTCACTCACACAATAAAATCCTATCCATTATTCTCTTGGTGTGCTTCCTATTCTGCAACTTCTGATAGTCTTTTGTTTTAAGTCACTTCTTTATATTTTCTCTCTCCATATCTTACCGAGTGTTCATTCCTCTCTTTCTATTATCTTTCCGTCACGTATCCTTTCTTTCATACACACAAATAAGCCTTTGAAAGTTATATTTTTCTTCGGATCCAATTCCACAAATCAGATCCAATACCTTTACGTACTCCTACTGACTCTGTTTCCAGGCATAATTATAATATAGTCTGGAGGAATCAGCAGCCCTCCAATTCGCCCACAGTTAATTAACAACGAGTACACACACCCTCTCAAACA
The DNA here is from genome assembly GCA_033782935.1 of Petrolisthes cinctipes. NCBI lineage: Eukaryota > Metazoa > Arthropoda > Malacostraca > Decapoda > Porcellanidae > Petrolisthes > Petrolisthes cinctipes. The sequence goes on from JAWQEG010007191.1 coordinate 7,488, forward strand.
ACGCCTTAAAACCATATTATACGGTACGTGAATATTAATGCAAGTTCATATTAAACACGTCATTCAACTTTACGACAAAATATGGTTACCAATTAGTGACTGGCAAGAAATGTAATGCACTTATGTCCTCTAATTGTATACCTTGTTCCTTCCCTCACTAATTCTTTTCTTGGCATCCTTTCAACATAATGTTATAATGTACTCCAGTGCATATTTTCACAGTATTTTTTTCACTTTTTACTCATATTTACATCCCTCTTCCCCTCTCCTTCTCTTTTCTTTTTTCAACTCTCTTTCTTTTACCTATTTTCTCGTATTTACATCCCTCTTCCCCATTCCTTCTCTTACCTTTTTTCATTTCTTTTCAGGCTATCGTTCTAATCCTTTCTGTTTCTGTTCTTTCTTTTATTTCCACATATTTCCTTACATTATAATTAATTCCACTCCATTTTATTCCTCAATCACTCCCCCTGCTCCATCTACCTACCTGCCCCTCCCTTACCTCATACTCCCCCTTCTCTCCACCCCATTCGTCCCCCCTCCCTCTCCCTCACATCCTCTTCCTACCCCTTTCTTCTCCCAACTATATTCCCTCCCCCCATCTCTCTCTCACCCTTCTCTCCATTCCTCCCTCCCTCCTTCCTTCCTTCCTTCCCCTCATTCCTCCCTCCCTGTCACCATACACACATTCCCCCTTCCCCCCATTCTTCCTTCCACCCCTTCCTTCATCTTCCTTCCTCCCTCCCTCCCTCCTTCCTTTCCCCCCAATTCCTCCCTCTCTCCCTCCCTTCAACCTTCCTTCCCTCCCCCAATTCCTCCCTCTCTCCCTCCTTCCTTCATCTTCCTCCCTCCCTTCCTCCTTCCTTTCCCCCCAATTCCTCCCTCACTCCCTCCTTCCTTCCACACCTTCCTTCATCTTCCTCCCTCCCTCCCTCCCTCCTTCCTTTCCCCCCAATTCCTCCCTCCCTCCCTCCCTGTCACCGTACACACATTCCCCTCCACGACTAAGATTATATACACCGATGGATGAAGACGGATTGGACGGGAGGTTGGGACGTATAGTTTGGGGGGATGAGAGGGACAGAGTGGATGGGGGTGTGCAGGATGGGAGTTATAATAGGAATGGGGGTAGGATAGGAGGTGAGGGGGGTAGGATAGGAAAGGGGGTAGGATAGGAGGTGAGGGGGCTATGATGGGAAAGGGGGTAGGATAGGAGGTGAGGGGGGGAGGATAGGAGGTGAGGGGGCTATGATGGGAAAGGGGGTAGGATAGGAGGTGAGGGGGGGGAGGATAGGAGGTGAGGGGACTATGATGGGAAAGGGAGTAGGATAGGAGGTGAGGGGGGTAGGATAGGAGGTGAGGGGGATATGATGGGAAGGGGGTAGGATAGGAGGTGAGGGGGGGGAGGATAGGAGGTGAGGGGGTTATGATGGGAAAGGGGGGTAGGATAGGAGGAGAGGAAGATATGATGGAAAGGGGGTAGGATAGGAGGTGAGGGGGTTATGAAGGGGAAGGGGGGATGGAAGGACACATAATTATACAAGACATCATTAGGAATAACTTTTAAGAAACTGAAATGGAACAAAACACCAAATCTGACCAACATAAAAACTTAGATACCAAATTGAGAACAAAAAAGGCTTTACTACCAAAAAATAAATTGTTGCTTTTCCTTCCTCTCCTTTCAAGAAAATAAATTAGAAGCCATATAACTCACTGGAATAATCAAACACAATTCGAAATGCTTAAAATTATTTGCTTCTTTCAGGAAAAATACTTTACGAATATAAGAAAATTAAGAATAATAAAAAAAAAATGTGATAAAAGGAGCGTCAAGGAAGAGCTGTAAAAAAAAAAAAAAGACGCATATAAGAGAATTGCAAATAAAAAAATAAATAAATATATATAAGCAAAAAAAAAAAAAAGACTGAATATAAAAGCAAAAAATAAAAAAAAACACGAAAAAACTCACGAATGAAAATGTTATGAAAAATAAAAGGAATAAATAGATAGAGAAGTGATAAAGAAGAAAAGGGGAGGCGGAAAGAAAGTAAGAAAGAAAGTAAGAAAGTAAGTAAGTAAGTAAACGTCTTGGGAACATTTTTCAGCGTCAGACAGCCCCCCTCTTTCTACCGCCCCCCCCCCACCCCACCCCCAGCGCCCCCCTCCATTTTTATGCCATAATTACACAAGAAGTCCATTTAATATGCAAAGAAGGTTGCTGAATGGAGATATCACTTACCCTGCTTTGTTTGGAGGTAATTTGGACGGTGGTAGAGAAGGAAGGAAGGAAGGGGGGGAAGGGAGAGGGGATATATATATAGGATGGAAAAGGAGAGGATATGGGGAAGGGAGAGGGGATATATAGAGGGGATGGAAAAGGAGAGGATATGGGGAAGGGAGAGGGAAAATATATTAAAAAAAGGAGAGGATATGGGGAAGGGAGAGGAGGGGATATATAGGATGGAAAAGGAGAGGATATGGGGAAGGGAGAGGGGATATATAGGACGGAAAAGGAGAGGATATGGGGAAGGGAGAGGGAAAATATATTAAAAAAAGGAGAGGATATGGGGAAGGGAGAGGAGGGGATATATAGGATGGAAAAGGAGAGGATATGGGCTGGGAAGGGGAGAAGATATAGGAGAAGAGAAAGGGTATAGAAGGAGAGAAGAGAGAGGGAATAGGAGAAGGAGAGAGGGTATAGGAGAGGGAGAGAGGGTATAGGAGAGGGAGAGAGGGTATAGGAGAAGGAGAGAGGGAATAGGAGAAGGAGAGAGGGTATAGGAGAAGGAGAGAGGGTATAGGAGAGGGAGAGAGGGTATAGGAGAGGGAGAGAGGGTATAGGAGAGGGAGAGAAGATACAGGAGAGGGATTATATGGTGTTGAAAGGTTTGTGAGTGGAGGAGTGTATGTAGCATGCACAGGAGAAGTGGGAGAAAAAGATGTGAAAAGAGAAAGAACAGATAGATGAATTACAGGGCTTTGAAAAGGTAGACGATGAAAGATAGAAGGAGGAAAAATACAGTTATTTATTTACCTTTACTAAGAAACATATATATATATTCTGAGAGAATCAATAAATTCTCTCTAGCCTTTGAAAGACACACGTGTAGTCTTTCTTCCCATAACTCATACTCTGATGACTTATTTCCAGCATGGTGGTTCACATCTGTTAAAAACACCATTCACAACTTATACCTTAGGTCGTAATATTCTGATGATAAATTTTAGTTTTTGGGTTCCTTTACATCTGTTTACACTGGGTTACAAAATAAAATTTATGCCACTCGGTTCCTCTTATAACAGTCTGTAAGAAATGTCCAATTCTATCAACAATCGAGTTAATTTTTTATGATGGTCCAGGCTCTGTAGTTTGTATATATAAAGAACACAGCTTGGCTTACATGGGTTTCAATCTCAAATATGTCAGTGGTGTTAATTACGAACATAGGAAGGTTTGGAGAATGTAATGGATCTGATACTAGACAAAGGAGAGGTGAGAAGAGGGCCGTGAGGGGTGATGGAGTGGTGAGAGGGAAGAGAGAGGGGAAGGGAATAATGGTTGAGAAGCAGTAAGGGTGGAGGAATTACTCTGGGGGAAGGAGAGAAAGGAAGGGAATGTGGATATGAGGGGAGAGTGCGGTAAAGGGGAGATTATATGGAAATAAGTTGAGAGAAATGGATGGTGAGAGGGGACGAGAGAAGGGAGAAGAGGACGAAGAAGAGGAGAGAAGGAAGGAGAAGAGGAGAGAAGGAAGGAGAAGAGGAGAGAAGGAAGGAGAAGAGGAGAGAAGAAGGGAGAAGAGGAGAGAAGGAAGGAGAAGAGGAGAGAAGGAAGGAGAAGAGGAGAGAAGGAAGGAGAAGAGGAGAGAAGGAAGGAGAAGAGGAGAGAAGGAAGGAGAAGAGGAGAGAAGAAGGGAGAAGAGGAGGAAAAAAGAGGTAGGGAGAAGGAGGAGGAAACAAGAAGTACGAAGAAGAGGAGAGAAGAGAATAGAAAAGAAGAGGTAGAGGGAGGGGAAGGGAGGGGAGAGGAAAGCGGTAGGTAGGAAGAGGGGAAAAAAGAGAGGAGGAAAGAAAAGGTTAGGGTGAGGAAAGAAGAGAAGATGAAAGAAGAGGTAAAGAGAGGGGAGACAAAAAGGGGAAAAAAGAGAAGAGGAAAGAAAAGGTTAGGGTGAGGAAAGAAGAGGTAAAGAGAGGGGAGACAAAAAGGGGAAAGAAGATGTAAGGAGAAGGGAGAAGTAGTCAATTCCGAACCATAGAATGTAAACAAACCCCAACTCATTAATGAACGTAATCACTATCTTCATATTCATCCACTATATCTTTCTTACTAATGTGTGAATGTATATACAACTTAGTTTAATGTGTGTGTGTGTGTGTGTGTGTGTGTGTGTGTGTGTGTGTGTGTGTGTGTGTGTGTGTGTGTGTGTGTGTGTGTGTGTGTGTGTGTGTGTGTGTGTGTGTGTGTGTGTGTGTGTGTGTTTAGTTTAGGTGTATTGGTTAATGTGTGTGTATACAGATTTAGTGTGTGTATGTGTAGGTTAAATATGGGTGTATAGCTTAATGTGTGCGAGTACAGATTTAGTGCGTGTGTGTGTGTGTTTATGTGTGTTCAGATTTAATGCATAATTTTCTGCTCTCCTCAATACACACACTCCTCGCCTTTCACGTCGTGGCCTCGCATCTGTCATGTATTCAGAGAGGTACACAAACTCGCCGACACCTGGTCATCGGTCATAAGGTGGTGTGTGTGTGTGTGTGTGTGTGTGTGTGTATGTGTGTGTGTGTGTGTGTGAAAGAATATATTGTAGGTTTGGAATGTTAAGGTGAATGAGTAATGAAGTGAATGAGAAGTGTGTGTGTGTGTGTGTGTGTGTGTGTGTGTGTGTGTGTGTGTGTGTGTGTGTGTGTGTGTGTGTGTGTGTGTGTAAGAATATATTGTAAGTTTGGAATGTTAAGGTGAAAGAGCACTCAAGTGAATGAGAAGTGAATGTGTGTGTGTGAATGTGTGTGTTTGTGTGTGTGTGTGTGTGTGTGTCCAGCAAAACATGTGACCCAACTCAGGTGTGTTCAGGGGTAAACACATGTTAGAATTACTATCCACATCAATGGTGACTCTCCCCTCGTCCTCCTTTCATATCTCTTCCACTCCCTTTCATCTTTCATTTTCCTATTTTTCTATCTTTTTATTCTTCCCTCTCTCCTCCTCTTCCCTTCCTTTCTTTTCCTTCTCCACTTCTCCCTTCCTTTCTTTTCCTTCTCCTCTTCCACTTCCTTTCATCTTTCCTATTTTTCCATCTTTTTATTCTTCCTTCTTCACTCCCTCTCCCCTCCTCCTTCCTTCCTTCCTTTCTGTTCCTTCTCCTCTTCCACTTCCTTTCATCTTTCCTTTTCCTATTTTTCCATCTTTTTATTCTTCCCTTTTCACTCTTTCTCTCCTTCTCTTTCCTTCCTTCCTTTCTTTTCCTTCTCCTCTTCTACTTCCTTTCATATTTTCTTCCCCTATTTGCCCATCTTTTTATTCTTCCCTTTTCATTCTTCCTCTCCTCCTCTTTCCTTCTTTTTCCTTCTCCTGTTCCAATTCCTTTCATCTTTCCTTTCCCTATTTTCCCATCTTTTTATTCTTCCTTTTTTACTACCTCACTACTCCTCTTTCCTCCCTTTCTCTCTCTCTGAGGTTTTCCCATTTCCTTTTCCTCCTCCTCCTCCTCTTCCCCTTTTTACTTCCTTTCTCTCCTCTCCTTCACCTTCTCTTACTCTATTCTTTTAATTCCTCGTTCCTCTTCACATCCATATTCACATCTTTCTCTCTCCCTTTCTCCAATTCTCACCTTCCTCTCTCCCTTTCCATCCATCCATCACCTTCCCCTTACACCTTGCACTCCCAGCCTTTTTTTTAACCCTACTCCCTTCTCCCAATCTGCTTGCTTTCATTTCCCCTCACAACCTGACGTGTGTTTTGGTTCATTCATTACTTCCGCCGGGTTATCAGTCTGAATACCGAGCTGCATGTGTTAAGAGTCAGTCAGGAACATCCACGTGCTTGCCATGCTGCGTACACTAGCAATCCAAAATATGTATCTAGGCTTGTTTCGAATAGCCTGATCGAGTATTAATTAAGCGAGCTCGAGCAAATATTTAACAGGATAAACGTTTTAATTGGTTCACTATAGTATGTCAAATGACTCGAATAGCTTCAACAAGTCCTGGATACAAATTTTGGATTGCGAGTGTACAATCAGCAAAACAAGTATTGGAACCACAATTACATATACATTAACTACAGTATAGATAACTACAGTATTAATATCTGCCGACTGTTCATACATGTTTTACCACTGAATAATCCTTAGTACATGGTATATTATTATTCTCTGCCTTTATTATTATTGTTAACAGACCTTTATAATGGGTACAGTTGGCCACATGAATTCGTACACAGGGTCATCATAAAGCGAGGTCATTATTGTAAAAGTATTGCAGTGAATGGTCAAGCAAAGTGACTCGGTGATTGCAAAACAACAACAAACCTATTATTACGTTGTGTTACAGTGACATAGACTTATATTTTCTGTGTGTTGTGAACCCTTGAAGCCTAGAGTGTGTGTGTGTGTGTACGAATTCCTGCGGCCGACTGTACATCTACTATGCTCGAAATAGAAGGAGGTAAGTAGTAGTTGTTGTTGTTGTTGACGAAATGGATGGCAACTAATTCCTCTAAAATATACAAGTAAATATTTAGCTTCCCCAATTTGTATGCGGGAATGCTGGATGAGAATATTTGTTTCCTTAACCATTCTGTCCAGTTGATGCATATTTTAATTCATCCTGTCCTAACACCGCAGAGGAGGATGGATGATTTTTTAAGAGTGCGAATGGTCCCCCTCCCTACCAGGCTAATGAGTGACAATATCAACACCTGTGATGACGAGAGGAGTGGGTGGGAAACTGTGGGTGTGGGAAAGGTTGTGCAAGGAAGGGAGGGGGTATATAAGAGAGGGAGGGAGGGAGGAAGGGAGGGAGGGAGGTAGGGAGGGAGGGAGAGATGGAGGGAGGAAGTTAGGGAGGGAGGAAGGGAGGGAGTGAGTTAGGGAGGGAGAGAGAGAGGGAGGGAGAGAGTGAGGGAGGGAGAGATGGAGGGAGGGAGGGAGGAAAGAAGAGAGGGAAGTGTGTGTGTGTGTGTGTGTGTGTGTGTGTGTGTGTGTGTGTGTGTGTGTGTGTGTGTGTGTGTGTGTGTGTGTGTGTGTGTGTGTGTCAGAGAGAGCGTGAAAGCGAGTAGTGTATGCGATATCATTTGAGGGAGGGTGTGTGTGTGTGTGTGTGTGTGTGTGTGTGTGTGTGTGTGTGTGTGTGTGTGTGTCAGAAGAGGGCGCAACAGGGAGTAGTATAATATGCAATATCCCCAAACTTGAAACACGTGGAACAAGATAAATTGATATATACATGCAGACTCAAGTAATTATGTTAATGAATACTGGTGTGAATAGATCGAGTGCTTGAAAATGAAGTACAGTCCAAATGTGTGTGTGTGTGTGTGTGTGTGTGTGTGTGTGTGTGTGTGTGTGTGTGTGTGTGTGTGTGTATGTGTGTGTGTGTGTGTGTGTGTGTGTGTGTGTGTGTGTGTGTGTGTGTGTGTATGTGTGTGTGTGTGTGTGTGTAGCTTTATGTAACACGGAACGTAAATAAATGTGTGTGTACCATTCCTTATCAGCATATATATATATTCGGTATTAATAGTGAGGTAGACTTATTTCCCGTGAACATATGTGCTTCATTTGCATTACTTAACATTACCTGGACTAGAAGGATGTTTTTGATGACCTAACTGATGACTGGGCCGTTCATATGCTTATAAGGTTGTGTGTGTGTGTATGTACTCGTATATATATATATGTGTAGGGCTGAATGAATGTGTGAATACAAAAATAATAATATATGCCGGTACCTTTTTGGATATAAATATTTATTGGTATTTTTAATGTTCTTATATAAGCCCGGTTTATTTATTTGGAACTCGTCTGGCACGGTAGCAACGATAATTAATCTCACAATATCGCATAAATATTTGAGTTCTAAGTGTGGGAAAGCGAGTGATGAAGGAAGGAATAAGGAGAAGAGACAAAGAAGAAAATTAAAGATGTAGAACAAATACAGATTGAAAAGCAGTATGAAAATGAGAAACACACACACACACACACATACACACACACACTGTCCTGTTCCACATCTCTCCTCCTCTCTTCGTCTCACTCTTTCCTCACCTTCTCTCCTTGTCTCCTTTCTTCGTCTCACTCTTTCCTTACCCTCTCCTAGTCTCTTTCCTCCATTCTTTCCTGACCCTCTCCTTGTCTCCTTCCTCCATTCTTTCCTCACCTTCTCCTTGTCTCCTTTCTTCGTCCCACTGTTTCCTTACCCTCTCCTAGTCTCTTTCCTCACCTTCTCCTTGTCTCCTTCCTTCGTCTCACTCTTTCCTCACCTTCTCCTTGTCTTCTCCTTCCCAAC
>JAWQEG010007192.1:0-40000 GCA_033782935.1 Petrolisthes cinctipes
CTTCACACCTGACTGACTTTTTCCATCACTACTAAAAGTCATTATTGTTGATGTCATTGTCATTGTTGTTGTGTTGTTGTTGTTGCAGTTGTTGTTTCTCAAGCTGTCTGGCCGAGCAGTCCCGTTATTATTGTTGTTGTTGTTGTTGTGGTGGTGAAGAGTTGTTGTTGTTGTTGTTTTTGTTGTTGTTGTTTGTTGTTGTTGTTGTTGTTGTTGTTGTTGTGGTGTGGTGGTGGTGTAGGTGGTGGTGGTGAAGAAGATGTTGTTGTTGTTGTTGTTGTTGTTGTTGTTGTTGTTGTTGTTGTGAGATATATTGTTGTTGAATTGGAAGGTCTCTGATTCCTCCAAACTATGCTTCCTTATTTCCTTCCTTCCTTCTTCCTTCCTTCTTACCTACCTTCCTTCTTACCTACCTTCCTTCTTTCCTTCCTTCCTTCCCTTCCTTCCCTTCCTTCCTTCCTTCCTTCCTTCCTTCTTACCTTCCTTCCTTCCTACCTTCCTTCCTTCCTGCCTTCCTTCCTTCCTTCCTTCCTTCTTACCTTCCTTCCTTCCTTCCTTCCTTCCTTCCTTCCTTCCTTCCTTCCTTCCTTCCTTTCTTCCTTCCTTCCTTCCTTCTTACCTTCCTTCCTTCCTACCTTCATTCCTTCCTGCCTTCCTTCCTTCCTTCCTTCCTTCTTACCTTCCTTCCTTCCTTCCTTCCTTCCTTCCTTCCTTCCTTCCCACCACTGTTACATAATTTACCTCCCCCCACCTCTCCCTCACCCCCCCCCCCTCTTTTTCGTCACGCTTCATCCCCCCTCATCATCCCCCACCCACACCACTACTAATCTCAATCCTTCCCATCCTCCTTCCCATCCTCATTCCCCTAATCCTCCTTTTCCTCTCTCTTCTCCTCCTCCCCCCCCTTCACCTCTCTTTCGTCCTTTCCTCCATCCTTCTTCCCCTCTTCTCCCTCCCCATTTCCTTTCTTTTCCACCATTCTCCATCCTTCCTCCATCCTCACCCCTCTTTTCATCCTCCTCCTTCTCCCTCCTATCAACTCTATCCTTTCTCCATCCTTCATCATCCCTCTTTTCAATCCTCATCCTTCCCCCATCAACTTCCATTCCTTTCTCCATCCTCACCACCCCCTCTTCATCCTCCTTCCCCCCTCCCCCATCAACTTCCATCCTTCCTCCATCCTCACCACCCCTCTCTTCATCCTCATCCTTCCCCCATCTACTTCCATCCTTTCTCCATCCTCACCACCCCTCTCTTCATCCTCCTCCTTCCCCCCCCCCCATCAACTTCCATCCTTTCTCCATCCTCACCACCCCTCTCTTCATCCTCCTCCTTCCCCCCTCCCCAATCAACTTCCATCCTTCCTCCATCCTTCATAATCCTTCTTCTCTCCATCACCTACCGTCAAGGATATATTTATTCTTCTTTTATCACCGTACCATCTCAACACACACACACACACACACACACACACACATTCCACACACACACATACACACTTACTACCATAAGCAAATACACACACACATACACACTTACTACCATAAGCAAACACACACACACGCACACACACACATTCACTCGCATAATCACACACACACACACACATACACACATTCACTCGCATAATTACACACACACACACACAAACACTCTCTCTCTCACACACACACACACACACACACACACAAACAACACACACACACACTCACACTCTTACCTATAAAACCCATCTTCCTTTTATTCACTCTCTCTATACACACTTATGCAACCCACCTATCTCCTTCTTGCAAATGTATGTATGTATGTATGTATGTGTAGAGGTAGTGTATGTGTGTGTGTAGTTATGTATGTATGTAGTAGTTATGTGTGTGTGTGTGTGTGTGTGTGTGTGTGTGTGTGTGTGTGTGTGTGTGTGTGTGTGTGTGTGTGTGTGTGTGTGTGTGTGTGTGTGTGTGTGTGTGTAGGATCTTTGTATGTGTGTGGAGTTGAGTGTTTGCTGATATGTGTGTGTGTGTGTGTGTGTGTGTGTGTGAGTGTATGTGTGTGTGTGTAGGATCTTTGTATGTGTGTGTACATGGGTGTTTGCTGATACGTGTGTGTGTGTGTGTGTATGTTTCATCTTACAATACAGCTTCTCCTGGCACACACACACACACACACACACACACACCCACACACACACACACACACACACACACACATATACACACATACACACACACACACGTCATGAATATATGGTAGTCTACTTACGTGACTGTAACATCAATAAGAATACTGTACAGCCGTCATCAAAAGTCCTGTCCACACACACACACACACACACCACACACTCACACAGACAGACATTCATATTCGTAAACACATAAATACACACATAAACTTAATTAAGACAGCACACACAGACACACACAGATATAACACACACACACACACACACACACACACACACACATTCGTAAACAAACACACAAATGCAAACACCAACATAAGGCAGCACACACACACACACACACACTCACACACACACACACACATAAGCATACAAACACACACAGTAAGCACACACACACACTAACACACCACACACACACTTGCATAAGCATACACACACAACACCTCACACGCACACGCACATAACATCACACACACACACACACACATAAGCACACACACACACACTCACACACACACACACACACACTCCCATAAGCACACACACACATAAACATACACACACACACACACATAAGCACACATACATACACACATAAGCACACACACACTACACACACACACGTCAATTTCTTCCCATAACCTTACCCCAGGCACCAAAGCCCTGGATATTCTCACCACGTAGAATATTTTTCCTAGAAACTATATTGGTATATCATTGGAGCGCCTTGATTCCTCCAAAGTATGCCAGGAAACAGGACCAGAAGAGCAAAATAATGGTGTTCTGTTGCTTGGAATAGTTTGGAGGATTCAGTTGCTCCAAGATTTCACCAACACAAAACTCCCCCCCCCCCCCCCTTAAGGACCCTGTGATCGTGTATGAAATTTTGAGGCTTCTGATTCCTCCTAACTCTGCCATGAAACAATCTCCCTCAATATAGATGCTGTTTCTAGGTTATATTTGAAAGACTCACTCACCTTCAATTTTCTGACAACATCACTCCATGGGTCCCTTAAGGAAGTATACAGTATAGTTTTGTTGGTGGTAAATCTGGAGCAAAATGATTCCTCCAAACGACTCCAAGCAACAGGATACCATTATATTTATTCATTGGTTGTGTTTACTGATATACTTTGGAGGAATCAAGGCACTCCATTGTACCAAAAGTATACTAACCTCTCTTAAACACAGAAGGGGTCAGTCAACCAACCAACGATTTCAATCTTTTCCTGGTTCCAGAATCATACGTATGGAAGTCTTATATAACGTCCTGGTAAAAAAAAATCTATATCCCTCCTTTGTTTTACTCTTCTTCGTGTTTGTTTGTTTCGTTTCACCTGGTCTTGATCAGCGTCCTGGACACGTGCTCACCAACTGTTACCCTCCCGGAATGAGCTCAGAGCTCGTAGTGACCGATCTTTGGGTAAGGTTGGAATCTTTTTCCACACACCGGAATAGCGAGGTCACAACTCCTCGACTTACGTCCCCGTACCTATTCTCTGCTAGGTGAACAGGGGTTACACATTTACGGAAACAATCCCAAATTGTCTCCACCCGACCGGGGATTCGAACCAGGACCTCTCGGATGTGAGCCGAGGCGCGCTAACCACTACACCACCGAGCTGTGTGTGTGTGTGTGACTGTGTGTGTGTGTGGGTGATGATGGAAGGCAGAAAGAAGAGTGTGTGTGCGTAGCCAGGAAGAATTTGTAGTCACAGGAAGGAAGTAATTAAGAAGGTGTCAAAGAGGAGGGGACTATATAGCAGACAGGCACGAGGGAAAGTGATAAAAGGTTCAAGGATTCGTCAAGCTTTTCCTTGCTCTTTCGCGCCACTTTCAGGACGTTTTCGCGCCATTTTCCAAGCTAGTTAAATCTTTCGCGCCACTTCAGGACGTTTTCGCGCCATTTTTCCAAGCTATTTGATCTTTCGCGCCATTTTCGGGACATTTTACCAAGCAATATTGAACCTTTCGCGCCATATCCCAGAGGACGTTTTCGCGCCATTTCTCCAAGCCACTATTATCTTTCGCGCCACTTTCCCCGAATTGACGAACGTTTGGAGGTAAATTTAATTCCAGTAACTCTCGCCATCCCTTATTCTCAGATATATAATAATAATAATAATAATAATAATAATAATAATATCCTATCCTAATAAAATAATAATAATAATAATAATATAATAATATCCTAATAATAATAATAATAATAATAATAATAATAATAATAATAATAATAATAATATCCTAATAATAATAATAATAATAATAATAATAATAATAATAATAATATTATTATTAATGATAATAATAATAATAATAATAATAATAATACACATTTACGTTAATTTCATAAAAATAGAATTGATAATCTGCTGATATGATAGCTGTCTGACATGATCCCTGGCTGACATGATCCCAAACTGACATAACCCCTAGCTGACATGAAAACAAAACTGACATGACCCCAAACTGACATGAATACAAACTGACATGACATGACTGTATTCTCAACATTACACCTCATTTCTCCAGGAACACAAGATAGAACAACAATTTATCCAAGGACACGAGTACAACACTTTATCCAAACCTGTTTTTGTGGGTTCTCCAAGGCTATTATATTGTGTGTGTGTGTGTGTGTGTGTGTTTGTGTGTGTGTGTTTGTGTTTGGTGTGTGTGTGTGTGTTTGTGTGTGTGTGTTTGTGTTTGTGTGTGTGTGTGTGTGTGTGTGTGTGTGTGTGTGTGTGTGTGTGTGTGTGTGTGTGTGTTTGTGTTTGTGTGTGGTGTGTATTTGTGTGTGTGTGTGTGTGTGTGTGTGTGTGTGTGTGTGTGTGTTTGTGTGTGTGTGTATTTGTGTGTGTGTGTGTGTGTGGGTCACCTGCAGTTATCGAGATAGAAGCTACATATACAGTTATTTATTTAGAAGAAGTGAATCGAGTTTATAAGTTATAGTTATTAATTTAGATGAAGTGTATTGAATTTAGAATTTATAATTATTAGTTTACATGAAGTGTTGATAATTATTACTTAAGGGACCCTGTGATGTAGTCTGAAATTGGAGTAAATGAGTCCTTCAAGATTGCCACGAAACACCACCTACAGGGAAGGGGCGTGTCTCGTGGCATAGTCAGGTGGAATTAGAAGCCTCAAAATTTCATACACGATCACAGTGTCCTAAAAGGGAAGGGAGACAGTAACGCATGGAAGAGTATTATACAGTAGGAGGCAAAAGTCTGGTCTTCTCACTCACTCACTCACTCACTAATTCAACGCTTCTTGAAGGATACCATACATGAAAGATAATCATTTAAGACACACACACACATTCACCACCAAGGACACTCACACACACACATTCACCACCAACACACACACACACACACACATTCACCATCAACACAGAACTACACACACACACACACATTCACCATCAACACAGAACTACACACACACACACACACATTCACCATCAACACAGAACTACACACACACACACACACATTCACCACCAACACAGAACTACACACACACACACACATTCACCACCAACACAGAACTACACACACACACACATTCACCATCAACACAGAACTACACACACACACATTCACCATCAACACACACACACACACACACATTCACCACCAAGACACACACACACACACATTCACCATCAACACACACACACATTCACCACCAACACACACACACACATTCACAACCAACACACACACACACACACACACATTCACCATCAACACACACACACATTCACCACCAACACACACACACATTCACTACCCAACACAGAACTACACACGCACACACACACACACACACATTCACCACCAACACAGAATTACACACACACAGCCGTGGCAGATGTAGGCGACAGGAGTTGTGCCGCCGACTGTACACTACAACAACAACAAGAAATCACCAACAACAACAACAACGACGGTGGATTGCCTCGACTGTGTGTGTGTGTGTGTGTGTGTGTGTGTGTGAGTGTGTATGTGTATATCCCCAAGCATACATCTTAAGGGGATATTTTGTTATTTGTTGGTTGAAATGATTCCTCCAAAATAACCACAGTGGGCCAGAAAACAGACGACTTCAATGACATGTACTGCACTACCAGATGATGATTTGTTTCGTGGCATAGCTTGGAGGAATCAGAGTCCTTCCAATTCACCAAAAAGAGAACCTCCTCTCCTTAAGGACCCCTGTGATGTTGTCAGAAAATTGGAGGCTATAGGGAGTCCTTCAAACATTGCCACGAAACACCACCGATATGGAAGGAGCTTGTTTCGTGGCATAGTTAGGAGGAATCAGAAGCCACTAAGTCTCATACACGATCACAGGCTCCTTAATTAACCACCTGTGTGACACTGTTGTAACACCCGAGCGGAAACCTGACTGGGGGAGATACCTGGAAGTTAAGTATAGTGGGTGTGGCGATTCATTCTGGGTTTGGTTTGGTTTGGTTTGGTAAGTTGCATGGGGCTTTACTCCTATTGCCTTCGTAATGGTGATATATCAAGGCGATGTATTTATAGAGTGATAGAGTGTGTGTATGTGAGTGTATTGTGTGGTGTGTGTGTGAGTGTTGTGTGTGTTAAGAGTGTTTGGATGGGGGTGTAACTATGCATGCGTGTGTGTTGTGTAGTGTCTGTGAGATTTGTATCCTCTTTCTGTTACTGCTGATTAAACAAATACAAACTCAGAAGGGGATGGTTCAACTCAGCAGGGGGCAGGTGTAGGTGATTCATTCTAGGTTCTGTTACTGCTGATTAAACAAATACAAACTCAGAAGGGGATGGTTCAACTCAGCAGGGGGGAGGTGTAGGTGATTCATTCTAGGTTCTGTTACTGCTGATTAAACAGATACAAACTCAGAAGAGGTGCGGAATGGGGGGATGAAGTAACAGGACATTTTACACCAACCCTAAAACAGCCCTGAGAGTGATGATATAATACGATACATGCAGCAGAGTACAAAAAGTAATCCTTGTATGTACAGTACAGTCGAATACCATAGTCTCTAGCCCACCTGAGTCGAAGCCAGAGACAGCCCAACCAACCAAAGCCTCCATTGATCCGAAATCTGTCTGTGTGTGTGTGTGTGTGTGTGTGTGTGTGAGTGATGGTTTGGGTTGGCTGTGTCGACATTACCACGTGTGTGTTGTAATGACAGGATGATCTCTGATAAATACTGACGACCTTGAACCTCAGTCATTATGGTACAGTATGTCCTGAAAACATAATGGAAGGATATGTTACCTGAATGGAAAACGAGTGGGGCTAATAATAATAATAATATTAATAATGATAATAATGATAATATTAATGATGATAATGATAATAATAATGATAGTGATAACAATAATAATAATAATAATAATAATGATAATGATAGTAATAACAATGATAATAATAATAGCAATAATAATAATAATAATAATAATAATAATAATAATGCCTGGTAATAAAAATAATAATAATAATAGTAATAGACATACGAATGGGAATAATACATAAATGAAATACTAATCAATAATAATTCATAAGAAACAATAATAACAAAGAGATTAAAACTTGCTCTAAGACCAACCAGTATCTTAGTTAAAAAAAACTCTCTTCTTCCCTTCTTGTCTCCCCCTTCCCACCCCCCCATCCCCTTCTCTTCTTTCTCTGTCTCTCTCTCTTTTTTCTCCTCTACCCCCCTTTCTCTCTCTTTTTTCTCCTCTCCCCCTCTTTTCTGTCTTTCCTTTCTCTCTTCTCCCCCCTTTCTCTCTCTCTTTTTTCTCCTCGCCCCCTCTTTTCTGTCTCTCCTTTCTCCTTCCCCCCTCTTTTCTGTCTCTCTTTTCTCCTCTCCCCCCCTTTCTCTCTCTTTTTTCTCCTCTCCCCCTCTTTTCTGTCTCTCCTTTATCTCTTCTCCCCCTTCCTCCCCTCTTTTCCGTTCTTATCTCTTCTCTCCTTTCCTCCTACCTCTCCCTCTCTCACCCCTTCCTACCTTCTCTCTTCTCCTCTCTCACCCCTTCCTACCTACCCTCTCTCTCTCTCTCTCACTTCCCCCCTCCCTCCCCCTTTTTTATATTGCACGAGTAAAGAAAATCCTCTCAATTCTCTCCCCCCTATACCTTCTCTCACCCATCCCCTTCCTCGGTTTTGTATTTCACCTATTGTCAACTTATTTTCCGGTTTCCATGACTCTATTTTTTTTATATATATATATATTTTTCATTCGTATTTTTTTTTTCCACTCTGGGTTGGAAGGGTTCAGGGTATATCATAGGAAGGACGGGTTAGTTAAGGCTGAATGGGTTTCACTTACGTAATGTGTCGGGGAGGGGGAGGATTTTTTTAACTCAGGGCATTCTATCTATTTTTTGTTTATTATTATTATTATTATTATATATTTCCATTTTTTTTTTTTTTTTTTGAGGGGTTGTGGGGCAAGACAGTCCTGGGTCAATTAATATATGTAGGGTCAATTAATTACTTATTATGGCGATGTTACTTACTGATTCGTAGTGTCCAGTCACTTATAAATATTAAGACACACAACACCCCCCACCCACCCCAAGCAAGGCACGTCTCTTTATATGTGTGATATCGGTTCTGGCAACAGTGATGGCGTTTATGGGAAGAAATTGATCTACTCGAACCACTTTGAACTATCGGTATAGGCGAGATTGATTGGTTGATTGTTTGATATTAGGCACCACAACAGCGAGGTCATATGCCGCTTGAGGAAGGTGATTGAGATGTGGGACAGTAAGCACAAAAAGTAACAGATGAAAAAAAAAAAAAAAGGCCAGTTGGAGAAGTGAAAGCTCCTATTAGTCACCTTATACGACAAGCAGGGATATTATAGTAAGGTATTCATAGCCCTTTTACAACAGGGGGTGTATAGACGAGACGAAGCCAAGGTTGGGACAGTGTTTCGAGCAGGGTCTGCCGTGACTCTCCTTTCTCCTCTCCCCCTTCCTTTCTTCCTACCCAAGTTTTCTCTCGTCTCTCCCTCCTACCCTCTCTCACCTCCTTTCTTCCTCCCCCGGATTTCCTTTCAATTCTCTCACTCCTACCCCCCCTCTCTCTCTCACACTTTTTCCTACCCTCTCCACCCCCCCTTCCTACAACATAACAACAACAGCATTGCAGCAAAACCAAAAACAAAACACAGGAAAAATCAATACCAAAATATCAAACAAAACAAAACAAAACATAATAAACAACAACAACAAAACCATATATCACCCCCCCTCCCCTTTAAAGCCACAAAAGATAAAAGGAAGGAGATCATTTGACTGTCCCCTCTCCTCCCTCAACCCTTCATATCCATTTCACTTCCCATTCCCCCTCCCCCTTCCTCCATTAGAGTGATCGACTTGTGGGTATATTATATCAAGGTCAAGGGAAAGGGGGTAGAAAAGGGGGGAGGGGGGGGAGAGGAAGGGGGTGGAGAGAGAGGAAGGGGGTGGAGAGAGAGGAAGGGGGTGGAGAGAGAGGAAGGGGGTGGAGAGAGAGGAAGGGGGAGAGAGAGAGGAAGGGGGAGAGAGAGAGGAAGGGGGAGAGAGAGAGGAAGGGGGAGAGAGAGAGGAAGGGGGGGAGGGGGAGAGGAAGGGGGGGAGGGGGAGAGGAAGGGGGGAGGGGGAGAGGAAGGGGGGAAAGAGGAGAGGAAGGGGGGGAAAAAGGGGGAAAGAGGAGGAGAGAGAAAGGGGGAAAGAGGAGGAGAGAGAAAGGGGAAAGAGGAGAAGAGAGGAAGGGGGAGAGGAGAGAAAGGGGGGAAAGAGGAGAGAAAGGGGGGAAAGAGGAGAGAAAGGGGGGAAAGAGGAGAGAAAGGGGGGAAAGAGGAGAGAAAGGGGGGAAAGAGGAGAGAGAAAGGGAGGAAAGAGGAGAGAGAAAGGGGGGAAAGAGGAGAGAGAAAGGGGGGAAAGAGGAGAGAGAAAGGGGGGAAAGAGGAGAGAGAAAGGGGGGAAAGAGGAGAGAGAAAGGGGGGAAAGAGGAGAGAGAAAGGGGGGAAAGAGGAGAGAGAAAGGGGGGAAAGAGGAGAGAGAAAGGGGGGAAGAGGAGAGGAGAGAAAGGGGGTGGAAGAGGAGACAAGATCCTAAACGGACACTACAACACATTTCACTGATTTCTTGTCAGATGTTGTCATAATTTCTCAGTACCAGTCAACATGGATAGTGAGACAATATTAAAACATGGACTAAAACTTTAACATTCAGGATAACTCTACAGAAACCAGCTTGTTATTAGTTTCTAATACTGTACTGTACTGATTTTTGAGTAACAAAAATACAATTTCATACACTTAAGTCTAACAATTTTTCAGATTCCTTAATAAACAAAAAAATTAATGTATTACCTATGTTCTGAACGCTGGAAAAAAAAAATGTAATAAGTAAAATTTAAATAATTTTTTTAAATTTCTAGACCTAAGCTTATGGTAAAAATCAGACTAACTGGATGAAGTGACTTGCCTGTCTTGTTATTACTATGAAAGCAAGATGTATATAGGCTACATGACTTACCTCTCTCACTGCATCCTCCACCCAATATTATCAAAGTGTAATGGTATTTATTCTTCAATGAGTACAGTTTCATACTTATCTATAAAATAAGGGAAGTGTCTATAGGCTAAATATAACTATCAACCATCATGAATTATCACAAGGTATGAAAACTACAATACAGTACCTCCCATTGCTTTGATAATACCACTGTTTATTTTCTGACTCAGTGTATTATTAATAACCCTTCACACATTTGTCTGAGTTACTAGTCATCACCTGGTGTGGTAGTCACTTTTATGACCCAATTACTTCAGTAAAACTTAAGCCAGAGATTTGATTTAAAAGCATGTTAAAGCTCAAATCATTATGTTTCCAAGAATGTGGATATGTCAGAAAGTAACCTAATCATGAAGGAATAACTTGAGTAGTAATCCTCCTTCTATAATATATTTCACTGGTATTGTATAAATCAGAATGTACCTAACAAAGGGCTGTATACAATAAAATCCATGGTGCATATGTTGGTGTGGTACTGGCAAGACAACTCCATAGACAAACAACAGAGCCATCGTACCCTCACCATGCCATCGTCAACACCACGGATCATCTTGCATATGGACCAAAGTCTGATGATGCCTGGTCTTTGGTTAAGTCTTGTTCAATGATGTAAAAGGTCCACAACTCAGATTCAGTCTTGGTGTAATGTTTACTACTGTACACCCTTTACAATATCCTAATGTACCATACTTATAGGTTTCTTTTTTATCTACAGAGGACCCTCGATATACTGTACCATGAACAACAAAAGCCTGGGAAAACAATGGGTAGTCTTCAATGAGGGACTGAGTGGAAAAAAAATGAAGTGGTGCATACAAGTATTTATTCACTGTATATCGAGGGTCTACAGTATGTGTTCATCTGAAAATTAATTATCAATATAAACTAAAACCACCTGTTATTATATTTTCCTGAACTTCCAACTCCAGTAGGTAACATCACTTACTTTTTTCCTTTCCTTACGAGGCAATTAAATGTATTGTTAGTCGATCGTCAAATAATTAAACTTGTATATTACAGTCCTAAGAATTCAGGAATTGTATTAAATAAATTATATATTAGAAACTTCCACTAAAGAAGCAGGTAACAACACACACAGGTGTAGTAGGAGTTGGTGTAGGTAACAGGGTGGAAGAGGCAGCCAGTCATCATGCATGTCAACATCACTGGCTTCACCTTCACTTCATATGTACAGCACAGTACTGTACACCCATACCATTTTATCACACCAATCTGTTGGAACATTAGTCAATCATATTATGCTGTACAAAGATGGTACTATGGTTGTATGGATGAAAGATAAGTAAATAGACAGAGGAAAATATAAATACATAATGAATAACATGAACATAAACAGATTGAGTAAAATTTCTTCTGTGTAATAATAACTTACTTATTTGCACATTTCAGTGAATTCTTGTCAGTTCTTCCACACTCTTAATGAGGTCATCAACAGTGGCTTCCGTTTTCATCCCGGAGCCATCATTGATCTGGAACACAAACACATACAATAGACACAACTATGCAAATATTAATATCAGTTTTCCTTTAATACATCACTCCTTTCCTATACTAAAATTACATAGGATACAGAGAGTATCATTAAGTATATGAGATATGAATCCAGTATATGAGATATGAATCCAGTATATGAGACACAGTTCATGCCCTTACCAAAACAGGATACAAAAAGTATACCTGCATACTATATACGAGAACAGAAAATGAGAAATAATCCGTACCCTTACCATAAGTCCCTGTGCCACCTCCTTCATCTTGTCTGGACTGAGGTCTAGGAAGCTCTCAATGAGATCTCCGTCGATGAATCCCTCGCACCTCTCTGTCTTCCGCTCAGTACTGTAAAGACACACAACAAACAACCACACGTTACTTTACAGACAACATTTATATTTATACAGTTAAGCCCTTGATAAAATATGAATGAATTTAGCACATAATTTTATCCTTTTAAGACAGGCTCAATAAATTACTTAATCTGTATGGTAATGAATAACAGAAGCCTGGGGAATCATTTGGTGGTCTTCAATGTGGGACTGTGTAAAATGAAGTGTTGGATACAAGTATTCATTCATTGTATATCTCTCACTTTTAAATTATTTGTTACACATTACACTCATAAAATTCATGACACCGTACTTGAAGCTTCTGTAGAAATCATGATCAATTTTCCCCACAGACTTAATCACTCGAGCCAATCGCTTCTGCATCTCCAACAACTGATTGTACAGTTCTAGGTGTAGACTCGTTACCAGACCTGAAAAGAATTAACATAACTATTAGACAATGGTTAATATTTTCAGTATAACTTTTCAACTACTATCAGATGACACATGAACATTATACAATACTTGAACTGTATATTCAAAGCTCCCGATTCCTTTTAAAATAGGGGGGTGCGGGAGTAGAGGACAGGCTTGAGGGGGTTTTGGGGGTGCGGGAGTAGGGGGGACAGGCTTGGGGGGGGGGGGGGTGCAGGAGTAGGGGAGACAGGCTTGGGGGGGGAGGGGGTTAGGGGAGTGCGGGAATAGGGGACAGGTTTTCTACCCAACCCGAGCCTGTCCTCCTATTCCAGCACCCCCCAAACCCCCCCCCCCAAGCATGTCCCCTACTCCCGCACCCCCTTAAGGTACTAACCGAGAGCGCCATGAACAGTGCCATAGAGTACACAGCCTTGGGTAACAGTAGATGCTTCTGGTACTCCCTGCATCACTAGTGTACCGTGTCGGAATACATTAACAAAGTCGCCCAAGTGGAACCTTCCTACTTCCTGCATTTGCTGTCTCTCTTCGTCAGATGTCGCCGCACTTGAAAAAAAAATAAATAAATAAAATAAAAATCCAAAACGTTCTCTATTTTTTTTTACAACTTTTCCAGAATTAGTCAACTTTACTGAATTATACTCAAATTACCATGAATATAAAACATAACTAAAAAGCTTATTGTGTTTCAGCTGCATACAATTTCTTACCTATCTTTATGGCAGACAAACAAATTGTGAGCATGTTCTGCACCCAGGAAGAGTTCATCATCCAGGAT
Source organism: Petrolisthes cinctipes (assembly GCA_033782935.1). Taxonomy (NCBI): domain Eukaryota; kingdom Metazoa; phylum Arthropoda; class Malacostraca; order Decapoda; family Porcellanidae; genus Petrolisthes; species Petrolisthes cinctipes. Next base: position 13,819 of record JAWQEG010007192.1, read on the forward strand.
TTCAATAGCTATCATCCAGTTTGGGTCATAATCCCGGGCAATCTGTAATTCACAACAACTATTTAAGTATTTGGCAGATTTAGTACATTTTAAATAAATTGGTGGCTAAGAAATTGTCTGTAAAATTGGCATGATTCTTTCAAAATGTAACAGACAACAGACAACATTCTTATCTTCTCCAAACATACCAACTGTTTGAATGTTAATGTATGACCAATATAGACTCACCTCCTCAAAGCTTCCCTCAAGAGTTTTGTACTGAAGGAGTGTCATTGAACGCATCAGGTCACCCACAAGGATGAAGTCACCTTTGGTTTTAAGACAGAGAGCTGCCACATTGTTGAAGTGGGAACACTCCAGTCGAAGCTCACGCTCATTAGTCCACTCAAACAGTCTCACCTAGTAAAAATATAAACAATGAATATATGTAACTACAAAGGCAATAATAAGCACAGAATATTTGGTAACCAAGTATAAGTGTAGTGGTATCAAACATTCTCTTCGACGAAAATACTCCTCGTCGCTGTGTTCCCATTATTTTGCAATGCGATTATAGTGATTAAGATTGTTTTAGTCAAAGATAATGTTTAATAATACCATCTTAAAAATCTTCCCTATGTTGTGTAAAGTATCATTACCGTATCTAAATAAATATATAATGTATGTGTAATGGGCAAACACAACTTAACGGGGTAATACATCGTTGGTAAATCCGGAGCAACTAATTCCTCCAAACTATTCCAAGCATCTGGTCGTGTTTCCTGGTATATATACTTTGGAGGAATCAAGGTGCTCCAATTTACAAACACTGTACTATCCCCTTAATACTGGACAATACTTACTGTACTAGATATAGATGCTAGGAGTTTTCCCTGGAATTCACACAATGAGTAGCAAGCTCCTTTGATTTCTTTTTCTGCAACCTGAAACACAAGCGAGAACACAGACCTGAACTTAAATATCAAAAAATATAATATATTTATTTTCTGTTTTATAATAATATGTCAACCATCCATGGCCACTAAAACAACAATGAACTGCTCCATAAAAAAACATCAAAATAACAATAAATTATCCTCTCTGTATAGAAGAACATGAGAGAGAAAGTAAAATGGATCAAGGCATGAGTAATTGACCACCTGACTCCTGTACCAGAAATCTATAATGACAAAATGTGACTGACCTGTTGTAGTTTGCTATCAGTGAAGGAGAAGAGTATGATGCGTCCCTGCTTGGATTCTGATTCTTCCGGGTTGACCAGAGCCGTTCCAACAACGTAGTAGACGGTGGGGTCGTCCTTCAGCCTCGTAGAACATATGCTGAGGGCGTACTCATGAGGGAGGAAGCTGTGGCTGTGGAGAACTATAAAAGAAAAAAAAAAAAAAACTCATTATTAAGACAAAGAGCTTCCTTATGAAAGGGGTAGTATAGTTTTGGTAAATCTGAAGCATCTGATTCCGTCCTCCAAAAAATTCCAAGCTACAGGTCACCATTATTTTTTTTAATTTGATGCTGTTTCCTGGTAGCCTATAATGTTTTGGAAGAATCAAGGCCCTTCTATGTAACAAATGTATGGTATTATCCCCTTAATACTTTAATAACCTAAACACCAAATTTTTAAAGACTTAAGGGGACAGTATACATTTGGTACACTGGAGTGCCTCGATTCCTCCAAAGTATACTAAGAAACAGGATCAGAATAACATAAGTAATGGTGGCCCGTTGCTTGGAAAAGTTTGGAGGAATCAACTGCTCCAGATTTACCAATACTGTACTGTTCCCTTCAGTATAATATAATTAAGTATAATATATTGTGTAATTCTCAGTGAAATTTCATGGACACTATTTACTTGCCTTCAAATGTATTCTGAGATATAATAAGGAGATTGTGAGTTTCCACCTCCTGGCCAGGCTCCATGCGTGGTGGTGCTGGAGGCTTGAGAAGGCTGGAGGTGTGTTGGGCATGAGAGGTAGCGTGGGCACCCAGTGAGGCACAGTTATCACCACTCCTTAGCCCTGACAGATCCATCACGTCCATACGCATTGTTATCACACCAAACGTCTGAAATTAAAAGATTAATATCCCTATTTTATAAAGACCATATTTATTTTTTTACAAGAGATGAAGGGATCCAAGCTTGAGAAAATATATATAATACATTAACACCCATACAGTATAACCAATAATTCAAATTAATTGAACAGAGAATATGATACTTTTCTTAATTCATAAGTTCACATAAATAATGAAGCAAGAACAAGGAATTACCTCAGTTTCCTCTTGATAAGCAATGCGTCGAGGTGTTTCTCCAAGAGGAACTGTTCGAATATGTAACTTCTGAATTTCATCAATTGTTCCAATTGTGATACCTTCACTTGTGGCCAAGGCAAGACTGAAAAAACAACAAAAAGAATTAAAGTATATGGAACATAATTATAACACAAGCATGATAAATGCTTGTATTAGTCTTAAAATTTGTATAAACACTCTCTGGTTTCACTCATGATTTATAAATCTAAGCCGTCATATTTCTCCACAAAGATGGAAAAAGAGACTAAAGACTGTGACATGACAATTATCTAAGGAGAATTTTATCCACAAGAACAGATTATTTTATTACCTGTTTGGATATGCTTCTGCATTAAGTGGGCACATGTGTGTGACTTCCCTCAGATTAACTTTAGAAAACACTAGCTTGTGGTTGGAAGAATATATTACAGTGGGTCTATCTGAACAGGCAAATACATTGGTAGATGAGAGGGATCGGAACCTCCTTAAGGTGGTTGGCTGTGTCCCAAGAACAACCTGAAAAAAAAAAAAAAAATTACACAAAATTATTAATATTTCTTTTGGATGTTGTATCTTATTATCTTTACAATATTATATATGGAGGAATGAATTTTCTCTGTGCAAGTTTTCCTTATACAGTACCATAAACTCCATGCAAATTTTCATACACTGCATTGAATAAAATCTCTCAGAGCCCTAACAGTGATGAATGGAATTATTTCTGGTTAAGATATGAGATGTGAAGGCATGATGCTCTGACCTTCTTTTTGTCTGAGAGGTAACCAGTGGTGGGGGTGTAACTGAAGTAGAAGAGTTGACCGTCTCCCATGGCACACAGCAGGTAGTGGTGCCCCTCAAATGTTGTCATCAGGATGGACCGAGGAATGATATCTGGTCAACAAACAAACTTATCATTAAGCCATTACAAGAAGGATGACCATATCTGCAATTTTCCCTTAACTAAGAAAAGAAAACATTATCGGTATATTATTTCATTAACCCGTTACACTAACGTTGACAATTTCTGTAATTTTTCCAAAACTAAGAATAAAAAACTGCTATTTTGCAAATAAAAGTCCTTGAATTTACTATACAGAATGTCAAATTACTCTCATTACAATGATATCCCCCTTCTATTTATTGCATAAACATTACTCATACCTCCTCCCAGAAACTCTTTGGCATTCTCTTCCAGTGATGGCAAGGCTAACACCCGGGCAGAGATGTCAGTCCATAAACCAACAGCTACTACCGATGCCATTTCTTCTTCCCACAGAGGCGACACATCAAGACAAGCCACTTCGTGCTCTACTGTAGTTTGCCTGACAATAAATAAATAATTCTTTCAAAACCTTTATCATGACCAACAAGTATCAATAAACCTTGAAGTAATAGCCAATCAATTTCATATAACACATGAATATTCTTACTATCCAAAAGTCACAACATTTCTCAACCTTGACTTCTGACTTGCCTTTAGTATGATACTCAAACATAACTTATGCCTCAGGATATACATTAATTCTCTCCAATACATCGTTCAGAGATGACTTACGCCTCAAGTTTCATATTAGATGGCTGTATGAGGAGATAATAGATGTGTTGACCTGCAGCACACACCACCTGGCTATTGTTGGCTGCCACCACTGAGATGTTACGACCCTCGGGTGGACGCCACTCACACACCAGCTGACCGTTACTCTCACTCACCAGTCGACACGATGTCCCGGTTACCTGGAAAGAAAGTACCAGATTGTATAGCATTACTGGGTTATGTTGGGATCACCACTGGCTCATTTTCGTAAATCCACAGGCAGTCAAAGGGTGGCATTATTAAATTTACTCTTGGACGAAAAGGCATTTTGTCACCAAATTCGCATTGCCAAATAATGGGAAATGAGCAACGAAGAGAAAGTTTCCTTAAAGAAGTAGTTTAATAATACGACCCAAAGGCAGTTCCTATTCTCAAACCAATACTTGAGATTAAATTACACCAGCATAGCTAATCAAAGCAAATCTATACTGAGAATGGATGATGATGAATGCATACTTATATTGAATATGCAGTGACACAAACATCAATGTCCATAACAACAAATAATACCTGGATTAACTGGTCATGTCGAACATTGGAAGATAAGAAGGTTTGTTGATCTGACACAAAGCCGGCAATCTCAGTCTCCTCTACTTCATCTCCACTCAAGGTTAGTACTCTGAGGAAATGGTAAACAAAAATCAACCAAACAGAAAAGCTATAAAAATAATTCACAGTTTATATGCAGAATATCACAAGAATGATACGCCAGACTACACTAATGCATCTGACAAAAATCTAAGTACATTACTGTACAGTACATAAAAACTTCAAGAAGAGTTTACCTGGTTAGACCAACAAAAGAGAGGACGATAGTATTGTGAGTGTTGGGAGTGTTGACACTTAGTGACCACATTCCCTTGATGCCCACCAGCTCTATTGAAGCTTGCTCGTGGATTCCTATTCCATTGCGAATGATACGCAATGAACCCTCTTTGAAAGCTCCTGAAAATATGGAAGCAGTAATTAAGTTTAATCAATATCAATTATTAATTCCCTATTCCCATTCACCTTCAAATACCAAATAAAGGATTGCCAAGCAGAAATATTGTCAGTACTCTACTTTCTCCCTTAGCCAATTTATTTACGTATTCTTACATTATTTCAGCTGTTGTACTAAATATTTAATAATGCTTAGTAACTTTAAAGAATATTAATTTTATTTTTACTTCACCAATATCAAAGAAAAAGAAATTATAAAACATTTCAGTATGTACGGTACCTGAGCAAGTGACCAGCTGTCCCTGTCCTTGCCGCTCCAGGTCCACCACTACCATGTCCACAATGGGTCCAAGATTATTGAAGGTCTGCATGACAGTGACGTACTGACCGCCTCCATCCTTTTCTGAGTTGAGTTTGATGAGCTGCGAGTCCCCAAGTCTTGACCCCACAAACACCACACCATTATCCAGATAGGTCAGGCACTCAGGAATGGACGTCTCTCCTGTGGACGTCAGGAGAGTGGTTCTCGTGTACATGCTCAGGAAATACATAGTTCCAGTATACAAACGGGAGGTATTTTACTTATATATTGTCTTGGTGGTCAGATACTCAGGGATATTTGTCTCCCCTGCATTACTAACAGACATAATGGCTCCGAGTCATACACAAGAAATGCAATAAGGCAGGAATGGCTAGAACTTGTAAAATGGCTTCATAATTATCAAGTTACTGTATACAACCATCTCAACAATCATCATCATCATCACAAAGCCAATGCCTTTTCATTCACACTGCATTGAATCAAACACAAGTACAGGAAATATCTGTAGACACAGGTATATAACACAGTACCATCAAAAACATATACTGTACTTACCCAATAGTTCTACCTTTACAACTGCCTCTGAGCGATCTTCTGGTTTATCGAGTAGCAGCATAAAGAGGCGGCCTGACATGTCTCCCAACAAATATCTTGAACCATTGTTATCCACCTTCCCATAACATACAATGGTGCTTGTCTGTTGGAGGTAACATTTAAAATTTATTAACTGTTATCTGCTTGACTGTTCATCCTTATCCATACATCTCTGTCCATCTGAATGACCATGCATTATGTTTCTTAGTATTCTAGCCTCATTTCACATCCAATATATACTAAATTTGTGAACCCAAAGCTCATATATTTATGCTGACTTTCTCCTGGTTGGATCCACTGGGCCTTGTGAGTGCTAGAGCTCAGTAGGTAGTGGCCAATATGTTCTATCCAATTTAAGACCTAGTTAGAGGTTAGAGAAAGATTGAAGGTCATTTGCACACAATTCTCTTTCTATGAAGGAGACAGACAGAATGATAATCATTAACCAAGGTTTGACACACCATACCTTGATGAGAGCCGGAGCTACAGTGACATGTGAGGTGCCAGTGAGGTAAGTGATGGTCTCCTGGCCAATGATGATGGCTCCCCCGTATGGTTCAGGCACGGCAATAATGGTGGAGGCCTCAGTTTCCACATTGTCTTGCTTCCACGGCATCTACAAGTAAAAATGATAAGATTTTAAGGGAAGAAAATACAATACACTAGTGGCTACCCATTTATTATCAACTAGTCCCTGAGTATTCTAGTATACAGCCCACAGGATTGAAGGGCAAAGTCATTCATACTCACTACTTTAGCATAGATAATATATTATACAAATACCCAGGAGAGATAAATAATAACAAAATAAGAAAATATTAACATTACACAAATATACATATTATATAAAGTACAAGTAACATACCTTTGAGAATTCCTTTTCCTTAAGAGATATTTCATGAGTTTTGATGTGTCTACCATGAGTGTCTTGGTATATAACAATGATGGTTGGGTTGGAGCAGCCATACAAAAATTCTATGTCTTGTATCTGAAGCTCATCAACTCTGTAACAAAATAGTGTATAAGTATTTCAATTACACTTCTCCCTCTAATAAACATGGATGATTAAAAAATACAAACTCCCAAGTCAGGTAAAAATAAATCATGTTCTAGCTTTTATATTAAGCATCAACACTGAGTCTCACCTAATGTTGTAAGCCTTCAGTTCACTGTTGTCCTTGTCCAGGGGTATAACCTTAATGAGTCCCTCGTACAACCTGAGCACAATACAACGCGCTTGAGGGTCCACGATGGCGATCATGCCAGTCTCACATGGTTTGCCTGAATCATAAATATACATTATAACTTTCTTAGTATATCTAATGTGGTTTCCTATATGGTACATAATGCAATGCAATATCTGCTCTTCCAGTGACTACCTCCTACAAAATTAGAATCTTTAAATATAACTCTGATTAATAAACTCATACCAGGAAGACAGCCAGTGAAGAACATACCAATTTTATCAGCAACATTGCCGTGAGCTCTGGTAAGAATTTCAAGTTGCTCTCCATCACCAACACACTCCAAGATCATTGCACAATAACGAGTGGTAAGGATGAAGAGCAGGTCCTTGCTCTCATTCTGTAAATAGTATGAGAAACCATTGTTACATGTGATGTTTCACTAATGTATGGCGTACACAAAATTGGGTACTTAAACAATCATTTTTATCAATGTTTTTAATTGTGACTGGTCAAAGTTCACTACGCTGAGATAGTGCTAATCTAATGTACCGTAATATTTAGGCATCACCTTAAAATCTTGTATGATATTCAATAAGGGCACACTACATTTAGATATAGACAAAATTATATTCTCCTTTTTAATAGTTTTAACTGGGCAACTTGGCTTTTACTACTGCCTACACCATAAAATATGAAAGACATGCATAAAATTCCCATTATAATAACTGGAATTTTGAAACTATTATGTAAGCATCAACACCATAAACGTCTCAAACATGAGGTTAATAAATACCAGCGTGTACATACCATTGGTGTGAAGAGATGCATACAAGCAATTTTGCCATATATGGTGAGTTCCTTCAATGGTCGGAGTCCTTCTGGAGTGACAAGGTGCAGTTCCACTCTGTTGTTCCGAGCCACTACAAGGTTCAGGTCTGTTGCTGATGTCAGGTGACCTAAAACAATATGGGCCATATTCAAGAACATTCATAGTGCATACGATGGTGTGGTACCGGTATGATGAATCCATAGACAAACAACAGAGCCATCGTCAACACCACGGATATTCTTGCATAACACAAATGATTCACGGGTTACAATAGGACTGTAGGATGGCCAGGTTAGGACCAAAGGATGTAGTTGTCATGGTTATGTTAGGTTAGATTAGTGTTAGGTTAGATTAGTGTTAGGTTAGTTTAGTGTTAGGTTAGTTTAGGCTAGATTAGGTTAAGTTGGTTTAAGAGGTTAGGTTAGGTTGGTTTAAGAGGTTAGGTTAGGTTTGGTTGGTTGGTTGGTTAGGTAAGGTTAGACAAGGATAGGTTAGGTTAGATTAGATTAGGTTGGTTTAGGAGAGGTTAGGTTAGCTTAGTTTGGTTTAGGCTAGACGAAAAGCCCAAATTCTCAACGTCTCCCACAAAAAGCAGACACCAGTTCCATATTTACCAGAAAAAAGCACAAAACGAAAATGAGAATGGTGATAAATGTATTAATGAATGGTGACCACAAACAGAAACTTTACCCAAAATCCACAAGAGAAAAACAATCATACCGGCATGAAAATAATTATGAAAATATATAAATAAGTGTCAGACCAATTTTCAGATATCAAAAACATAATGATAAGAAAATGATAATAAACACCAGACAAATATAATAATAATAATACAAAACTCAGCAACTCGACACAACGAAGGAGCATTCATTTTGTATTCAAGATTGAGATAGCAATTTGAAAACACACTTTACACTATTATACATATACACACACACTATACACCATACATATACACACTATACATATTTATACATATATACCTGGTACTCTAAATAACGGAAAAAGCATTTATTTATTTATTCAAGGACTGAAGATAATTTGGAAAACGACCCCCTAACTATACCATATTATTACACACACTAATACATATTTATACACACTATACACATCTATATACACACCTGTGGCACATGCTGTAACTGCAGTGGGCTTATGGGCAGTGACAACATAATTATAAGCTGCTGTGGCCATGGTAAAGATGTTATTATGAAGATTTTTGTTTACACTTTGGACATGACGCTGGGAGGGAGAAGATAGTTACACGAGCTCACCGGTCAGTGTTACCAGATGGGATACAAGAACCATATTATTAGAAGATTCACAGTGTTACCAATTTTATGGACCAAAACCATGCAAAAGGAAATTCTGGTATGGTATAATAAAGAGAAGGAATGTCCGGAGTAGCCTATGTGAAGTGGCATGATCTTTATCTTGCTCTTTCAGCCGGGCCCTTCTATATAATTTGAGCCTACTATTTCATTTTTTTCTTTTCCTTTTTTTACAATTTTCTATTCCCAAAAATGTCTGTTACAATTTCAATGGTGCACGCTTCCAATTAGTTTACACTCAGAAAGGATCTTGAATTTGCATATTTTCCATGTCATACGCTTGTTGGAAAAGATAGGTCTTTAAAATACTAAACTTTAGTCTTTTCCTAAATTGATCCGAATTTGTGCTATCCTTGAGTTCATTTGGGAGGGTGTTGTACAACTTTGGAGTAGCCCTTCTAAATATTCTCTCACCCAATTCACTGTTCACTCTGGGTTCTAATAACTTATGTTCATTTAAGGGAAGTCTGGGTGGTGATGATGTGATCTACTCTTTCAAGCCAGAGGTCAATGCATGGTGGTGAATGCAAGAAGTTATAGATAGTGTGAATCCCGAAGCAAGGTATGCCAGCAGATGTGTGACACAGGAGAGGATGAAACTATACAATATGTGATACTGAAATGTGAGAAGTATGACAGAGACAGAACAGAGATGATGCAGATCATCTTGACTGAAATGGGATGTGATGGAATGGATGGTATTGCTGTTAGGTTTGTGTGAGCAGACCATGGACAGAGGAGATGATTGGTGCTGTGAAGGAATTCTTAGAAAAAATGTGGTGTGCAAGAAGTAAAGAGGAATAGCTATGCGTGGTATTTTTTTTCTTTTTCTGATTTCTATTTACAGGAGCTGCCTAAGTTCCGGTACAAAGGCCAACCCTGGAATAAACACCCAGGGTACCTGTAACAGCAAGAGCAAGAGGCAGGTGTTCTTGACGAAATTTCCCCAACTTCAACATCAGAATTTCCCTTTTCCCTCAAAAATTCCGTGTTTACTCCTGAAGATAATCGTATATTTACTATATTTTTGATGTTTGGTCTGGTAGAAATTTCCCCATTTACTCTTGAACAATCTTTATATAATTTCCCCATTGGTACCTCTAACTTCCCATGTCTAGGGGAAATTCTCCATACTTGACAACTCTGTAGTGTAGAGGAATAGCCTGCTCAGTATATAGTAGATTTTACCCAAATAAAACAGGAGATAACTTTCCGGTAGATTTTCATTATAGCTCTCATGGTACTTTGATATATATATATATTTAAAGATGTACTGTGGGTATATTTAGATAAACAAAGCACCAAGGATGTATATTCATATTATCTGTCAAAGGAAAACAAAATAAATAATATACTTTCATCTAATTTCTTCTAAAAGGTAAAGGGATGGCGGGCTGGGTGATGATATTTAATGATAAGGACCTTCACCACCATCAGAGAACCACAAACAATGCAGCTGCTGACCCTCTGGAACACCTTAATACAGCCCCTACTGGACTACTGCAGCCAGCTGTGGTCGCCTAACAAGAAGGGCGACATCCAACAACTGGAAATGGTACAGACTCCAGAGGTCGTTCACGAGGCAGAACACGGATGAGAGACCTTGAGGAAATACCAAAAAGCCCCTCAATGTTCAAGATTGATTGATTGATTTTAGGTGCCGCAACAGCGAGGTCATATAGCGCCAGAAAAAGACGATAGAGAGGTGAGACAGCAAGCAGGAAGGAAATAGAAAGAAAAGAGGTACAGTTGAAGAATAAAAGGCTGGGGACGTCAATGTTCAAGAGTAATAAACAGGGAATTATTGAGGTAAAAAGGGAAATTTTGATGTTGAAGTTGGGGAAATGTGTGGGGAAATGTCGTCAAGTATATAATCTGGCAAGTTGGCAACACTGAGTACAGGCTCTACGTGACTGGGTGCACAAAACTTAATAATTTAATCAAAGGTAATTACTGTATACCATAAATATTAATTAACTAGATATGAATTACTGGACTGATTTTCTATTAGTGACAGTAGGTATTTAAGACAGGTTGTATATAAATATGTCATGAAAAAATACATTATTATTAATTAAAAGATATTACTGATAAATACCCAAAAGCTGTTATTCACTCAGATAAGATAATAAGTAAATGTGTAAGTTAGTAGGTTTAAAATATTAACACACATATATAATTGAGTTTGGTATGATATTTCGTGTTGATAAGCCTTAATTAACATCCAAAATAACTTAAATTAATAATAAAAGCCTTGTAATGTTAGACTATAGACCTCGACCAAACATATTTATTAGTATTTCAAGTCAATTTCGTATTTATATAAATTAATAATACAAGCTATGTAATGTTAGACTAGACTACTTCGACCAAACATATTTATTTAGTAGTTTAAATTAATTTCGTATTTATAATTATCTTATTTACAATTTTCAGGTGCATTATGGCCTCACAACAATTATTTCGTGTTGCTTTAAGAAGAACAATAACCACAGTTGCTGCCATTAAAACACCCAGTACCATCAAAGCTGTTAGGTAATTATTATTATTAATGTTAGGCATTTACTGGTAATAATTAATAACTGAAATATAACTGCCATTAATATATTATATTTTTGGTAAATTTACAGAAGAACTGGGTTCACTATATTGTATATTTTAGTATCATTGCCCACTATTTTGGACCATTCTAACATACTTTTCATATATGGTGTTTCTCTCGGAGATGCCCCGTTTTCGAGATATGCCCCATTTTACAAACATAATTTGGAAATTTGTCAGACCTAACCTAACCTAACCTAGACCACAGCAGACTACCGGGAAATAACCTGGGCAAACTACCGGGACCTAACCTGAGCAAACTACCGGGATATAACCGGTGTAAACTATCATAAAGTGACCGGGGCAAATTCCCGGGACCTAGCCGGATGTGGTAACACTGTGCAATCCTAGCCAAACACCCAGTTATTCTGTAATAATACCTTATTTTCCCTTGTTATGATAAATTTGGGTATTTGTAGAGAAGTACTCCATTCTTGGCTAAGGCAGCAGCCTGCTATAATCTTTTGAACATCCCACTCATGTATATCAAGGGTCTACAGTTGTCTATAGAATTTCCTAAATATCATTATATAATTTTTCTTAAGTATTGAATGTACCAAGTATCATTATATCTTTTTCCTTTTAATAATCATCAGATATGTTGGTCCATCATTGGTGGTATCTGGGGGTGTGTTCCTGTACAGCTTCTGGCCTGGGGGAGGTCATGTGTCGGCTGCCCAGAAGGAGACCACCACCATTGACACAGCACAGTTCATGGCCGCTCCAATCACACAACTCGACACACTAGAAGCCAACCAAGACGACACCAAGACCAAGATGGAGTTGTTGATTCTCAGGATACAGGTTAACAGGATACTTATACTGTACAGTACTGTACTGTAATATATTTTTGGTACAGTTGCTATCCATAATCCCTAGCCCACTTGAGTCGTAGCTCAAAATCTGGAGCAGGCGGTTTCTGGACGACAGCTCACCCAAAGCCTCAATTGGGTCGAAATTTGTGTGTGTGACCTCAGGATGGTTTGGGTGGGCTCTCTGAAGCAGGCAGGATCTGGACGACAGCCCACCCAAAAGCCTCAATTGGTTCGAAATGTGTGTGGTCGTCTCAGGATGGTTTGGGTGGGCTGTTGTCTAGAAACTGCCTGCTTCAGATCTCGGGCTTCAACTCAGTAGGTGGGCTAGAGACTATGGTATCCAAGTGTACATTAGAAGTGCCTTGATTCCTCCATAAGTATACCAGTAAACAGGAGTTACAGGACCAGATGAAGAAAAATAATGGTGGCCTGCCTGCCTGTTGCTTGGAAAATGTTTTTGGAGTAATCATTTGCTAAGCCCTATATAAGTTCTGGTCTTTTATTACATTACGTATTCATTTATCTCGTGTTCACTGAAAGACCATACACTTTACTGACTAACATACTACATATATAAAGGAATAATAACTTCTTCACCTAGACTCAATTTTGCCAAGCATTGGAGAGAGAAGAATTGGATGTTATCTATCTATCTATCTATAGCTCTGATGCCTCGTTCCCTCCGGGAACTTCCCCAAGGGGGTGGCCACGGCAGAAGTGCCTCCAGTTCTCCCTGTTCCAACACTCCCTCCTTACTTGGTCAAGCCCTACTCTGCCCCTCACATTTTTCTCCTTTAAATACTCTTCCAATCTGTTCTGCCATCTAACCGGAGGTCTGCCTTTCACACCAGGTCCCACAACTTCACTTCCATACATCTTCTTTACAAACTCCTCACCTTGCATTCTCACTACATGTCCAAACCATCTCAATGTATTATGCTTCACTCTCTCAACCACTCCACTTTCAATACCAATTACCTTCTCACTCATATCACCTCTCTCATACACACTCTCATTACTTTCTCTATCCCACCTAGTAAGCCCACATGCTCCTCTCCAGTAACTCATTTCCACAGCACCTGGATGTTAAACTAATAATAATTCCTCCTTCCTCCTAGACTGAGTTTTGCCGAGAATTGGAGAAAGAGGAAGTAGGACAGAAGTTCCTTGTTGACCGATGGCAGCGTCACAACCCCAAGGAGGGCGGTGGTATTACCTGTGTTCTTCAGGATGGGGCTACATTTGAAAAGGCCGGTGTTAATATCACTGTTATGTCTGCACCACTGTCTAAACAACTTCAAGCCAGTATGAGAGCAAGGTTGGTATATAGGGTATTGTACACACATACACACACACACACACATACATACATAATTATTATACACACAGACAGACAAACAGGCTAACTGACTGGCTGGTCTGAGCTGGGCTGACTGACTGACTTTTGGAAATAACATGACAATAACTCTAAAATTAATTTGTAACTTTGGGAACGAACATGACACAAACTTTCTATTTTTCCCTGGCAGAGGTAAAGCATTGCCCGAGGACAAGCAGTTTACATTCTTTGCTGCGGGAATCAGTTCAGTCATCCATCCCCGCAACCCACACGTCCCCACCATCCACTTTAACTATCGCTACTTTGAGATGCAGGACCAAGATGGAAATAATAAACATGTGAGCTGCTGACTTCTCCTCTTGGTTTTCAATGTAATAATTAACATTCTTAACAGTCCACTGAATGGTATACCCCATCCTGGAATCAAATGCTATATGTTTTCACAGCGTTGTTTACTTGTTTGTGTATCACTGTCCTAGCTTGTTTCCACTGTGTTTTGTGATTGTGTGCGTCTTACTGTGTCCATATTTGTTTTCACCCCATTTTGTGGTGATTGTGTGTGTGTGTTATTTGCAGTGGTGGTTTGGTGGAGGGACAGACCTCACCCCGTACTATCTGGTAGAAGACGATGTGAAGCTGTTCCACGGTACACTGAAGGGCGCTTGTGACCGACACAACCCAACCTATTATTCAAGGTTTAAGAAATGGTGCGATGATTACTTCTTCATTAAGTACAGAGGTTTGTCAGTTTTGTTCCAGTTAAAACAATGTGTATAGGTTTAAGAAATGGTGATGATTATTTTTTCATTAAGTACAGAGGTTAGTTAATAAAATTTAGTTTCAGATAATACTGTGGTTTAAGAAAAGGTGCGATAATTACTTTTTCATTAAGTATAGAGGTAAATAAGTTTTGTTCCAGATAATAAAATGTTTATAGGATTGTTTGGGACTGAGTGTAAAATGAAGTGGTAAATACAAGTACTTCATTGTATATCCAACACAATCGAGGGTTTACAAATAGTTGAAAAACAGGAGAGGAGTGAATGTCTACCCTGGAAATAAAATCCCAACACTTCACCTGGCAATATCTTTTGTGAGGAATTTTTATAACATATCTTCCATAATTTGTAATAATCCAAAAAATTCCTCATATTTGGTAATAATTATGGCCACAAAAAATTGATGATTTTTTTTCCCTTTTGCTTTCCTGAACAGGGGAAAGGCGGGGTGTAGGTGGGATCTTCTTTGATGATTTAGAGGCAGACAAACCTGAGGATGTGTTTGGTTTTGTGAAGGACTGTGCAGAGGCTGTCATCCCCTCCTTCCTTCCCCTTGGTAAAGTTAATATAAGATGATACAAGTTAATGTATTACCTCACTAAATGGTTTATAGTATGCAATGTGAGGAAAGGTAGGCTTAGTATGGTATTATTAATGTATTATATACCTCACTAAATGAATTATAGTATGCTGTATGAGGAAAGAATGGCTCAGTATGGTATTATAAAACTATCTTTGAGGAAACATTCTCTTCGTTACTTAATTCCTATTATTTTGCACTATGAATTGAATGACAAATTGCCTTCTCCTAAAAAAAATCAATTTAATATATAAGTTGATTATATAGAGTAGTTGATAATATCTTAAATAATGTGTTCCCATTCATCTAACATTTTTTCATTTTAAGTCGTCAGTGAAGAAACACAAGTTTATAATATATTGAGTAATGCATTCTTATTTAACCAACACAATTTTTTTATGTCGTCAGTGAAGAGACACAAGTTTGATGTAGTGAGTGAGGACCAGAGGCGTTGGCAGCTCCTCAGACGCGGTCGCTACGTTGAGTTCAATTTGGTCTATGATCGCGGGACCAAATTTGGGTTTGCTACTCCCAACGCACGTATTGAAAGTATACTCATGTCACTCCCACTCCATGCTGTGAGTATATATATGTGTGATGGAAGCAGTACAGTACAGTATTATTATTACAAAAATAAAATAATAATAAATAATAATATAATAGTAATAAATATAATAAAATATTATTAATAAAATAATAATAATAATAAATTTGATTGCAGCGATGGGAATACATGCACGAGCCAGAACCAGGCACACCAGAATATAAGATTACAGAAGTTCTCAAAAATCCTAAAGACTGGGTGTAATGTACAGTACTTATAGAACCTACAATAAACAAGACTATGAAAAAAGACTTCACATGGATTGATTGAGGATAAAATAAGACCACCCTAGGGTTGGTGCAGTATTATTAAACGAGGAAAGGTTCTCTTTGTCGCACAATTTGTATTATTTTGTAATGTTAATTAAGTGACGAAAAGCCTTATTCTCATTTAATAATACCAACCTAGGCCTGGAGGCTTATATTGAGATGTGTTATTTTATATTTATTTGTTCCAGCTTGTTAGTGTTGTTGCTTGGGGTTTGATTTGTTGTGTGGGTGTGTGTGCAATTAGAATGTTTATGTATGATAATCAGAAAGAGTTGTGTCTGATTAAGATGGTGTGTTGATATTTCATTATTCTCTCTCTAGATGTACAGCCGACAGCATAAATTCGCGTCCATCTTATGTACTTAATAATGCTAATATGACCAGATAAAGTTACATTCTAAACCAGTTTCTGTTCTAACAGCATAATATATAATTTACTACGTGAGAAATATGTATGTCATCTCTGTATATAAATAGTGTTACAACATCACTAGAATCATCCATTTGCAGGTGGAAATGAAGCGAATTTATGCTGCTGACTGTACAGGTGCTCTCTCTAACTTGTAACAATTATGGACTATCTGTGATAATATTAAACATGGACAGTAAATACTTCAAATGCATTCCTCTTATTCAGTGGTTATCATTTATGAGTTATAAGAGAAAAACATCAACTCAAATAACACAATACAGGAAGTGAGGTTAGTAATGTTATTTGCTTGGTAGGCTATATCTGGAGCAACCGATTCCTCCAAATAATTCCAAGTAACAGGCCACCATTATATTTGTTAATCTGGTCCTGTTTCCTGGCATACTTTGGAGGAATCAAGGCGTTCTAATGTACCAATAATAACCCTTAATGATTATAATATTGTGTTCATATTTTTGTATAACACAGGGAGCAAAAGATTGATATGTTTTGTATAAAGTTGTTTGTATTAAATATATTATATATTATTGTATTGAGAATTTTATAACCTTAATACAGAAATGACACACACACTTAGTGGGCATTACTTCATAGAGTAGTCAGAAAATTGAGATAAAAAAAAAAAGAGTCCTTCAAATATTGCCATGAATCACAACCTAAATGAAAGGAGCTAGTTTCATGGCATGGTCAGGTGGAATCGGAAGGCTCCAATTTTCATACAGGATCACAGGGTCCTTAAGGGGGTGCGGGATTAGGGGACAGGCTTGGGGGGGTGCGGGAGTAAGGGGACAGACTTGGGGTGGGTAGAAAGCCCGTCGCCTATTCCCCCCCCCCCCAAGCCTGTCCCCCTACTCCCGCACTCCCCAAAACCCCCCCAAGCCTGTCCCCCTATTCCTGCACCCCCTTAAGGGCATAATACAGTATTGGTAGATCTGGACGAAATGATCCCTTTAAACCAATCCAAGCACCAGACTACCTTGGTTTCTGCACATCTGGTCCTGTTTCCTGGGATTCTTTGGAGGAATCTAGACACTCATCAACAAAAAGTTTACTTTCCTTTTAAAAAATTCACTTATACTGATCATACAGGAGATATATTTTTAGGATATAAATTAGTTTAGAATATACTGGTCATATTTTTATTATTTATTACAATGGAGTATTAGCACCTACACTGGTCAAAAACAGAGAAACTTTGTCATGAATGGTGTAAAACTGACAACACACAGTAATACTAGTTTGGGTCATGCTAAGTGTAATTTAATCTATTTATACATATTAGCTACACAATTGTACCCTATTTATCTAATGACTACCACCACATTAATTATGGAACGTCAACAAGCATAATAACTATAATGTACGCCCAATATCCACAATCTCCAGTCCACCTGAGTCGAAGCCTGAGATCAGAAGCAGGCAGTTTCTGGACGACAGCCCACCCATACCATTATGAGGCCCCACACACATTTCGAACCAATGGAGGTTTTGGGTGGGCTGTCGTCCAGAAACCGCCTGCTCCAGACCGTGCGCTTTGACTCAGGTGGGCTATGGTTGTGGACTGGCAGTGTACATATTGAAGTGCATAAGGCAATGAGGCTGGTTATTTTAATTACTGTATATGTAAGTGTGTTAAACTGTTATTAATGCAAAGTACAAAGTAGCAAAAGGCATGAAAGTGCTTTGAGTGGTATTATTAAACTACTACTTCAAGGAAAAGGTGTTTCGTCACTAAATTCACATTCGAAGAGAACTTTTCCTCAAAGTAGTTTAAGGGAACAGTATAGAGTTGGTGAATCTGGAGCAACTGATACTTCCAAACTATTCCAGGCAACAGGACACCATTATTTTTCTTTTTCTGGTCATGTATTCTGGCATACTTTGGAAGAATCACGGCACTCCAATGTACCAATAGTATACTATTCCCTTCAACTATACTGTATGATGCTATTCTTTCATGTTTTACTGATGGCAAGTGCATAAAAATTATGAAAAAATGTAATTATACGAACATCTTTTTTAATTATACAGGAAAATTATTTTAATGTAGAGTAGTTAACAATTTGAGAATTATGGCCCCAAAACTTGGGAACTGTACAGTACAGTATTAACTAACATTACTCATTAAGGTTTGAGACAAACACATTACACAATAAACCATCTTTACTCAGTGCCTCAGGGTGGTATTATTAAACGAGGAAAAGGCTTTTCTTTGCTTTAATTTACATCACAAAATAACACTAATTGAGTGATGAGGAGCCTTTTCCTTGTTAAACACTACACTACCATCCTTTTAAACTCCTCTTAGTTTAGTCCTTCTTTATGTGTGCTGAACCGAGAACTTTCTTCCTCTGGGCAAACATGTGCAGATAAAGCATTGGGAAACCTGTTGGAGGAAAAGATATTTATTTAAGGGATAGTATCCATTTAGTATATTGGAGTACCTTGATTCCTCCAGAGTATGCTAGAAAACACGACCAGACTAACAAAAATAATGATGTCCCGTTGCTTGGAATACTTTGGAGGAATCAGTTGTTTCAGATTTACCACCAACAACCTTGTACTATATAGGCCTACACCCTTAATTAATAAGTCCATTAAAAACAAAATACTAATATAAATAAATATTTATTATATACTTACAGGGAATGTAGAGAAGCATAATGATGATGAGTACCCAGTAGAAGTCAAAGGTAAAGTTGAGTGTGTTGGGCAGAGTGACGGAGAATGCTTTTGTCCTTGCAATGATGGGTAAAGCAGTGATCATACACAGCAACTCACCAGTTACACCAAGAGGATACAGTCCCATGAACAAGGTGTATCTGACACAGTAAATAAAATGCAGTATTATATCTAAATATCAGGCTTGCTTTATTTATAAACAGTATTAAATTAACCACTGCACTATAATAAATACAATATATAATGAAAAGGGTTTAACAAATACTTTAGTAAGGTTTATCACAATATGAAAGTAACATTATAATTATAAAATAGATATAGATAAAAATAAATCAACTATTGTGTCCTTCTTATAAGGTATATATCAGTACAACACTCCGAAGAAATATAGTAAAAAAAAAAAAATAAAAAAAAAAAAAATAATAATAATAATAATATTACTCACCGTAGGTATGAGATGATATAAGGGACTTGCTTGAGGATGTTGAGAAAGTAGAAAGCATATCTTATTACCTCAGTCACACTCCAGGCAATAAGCAGCATAGGAAGACCTGATATAATGAGTAAAATTGGTCATAAAAGCTCATAATATTAAATGAGTGCATATAGTCACATCCTGTAATTACTGTATGTAGGCCATGTATGAGTGTACACATGTCTCTTTACAGCACTGACTACTGTTTTGATAAGGTTGGCAAATGACACACACACTTGAGAATGATTATTGGACATCCTTATGCTTTATGCTCTTACTCAAAAGGGAGGAGAATTTGTTACACCAGGAAACACGCTACCATACTTTCAATACATGATTAGAAGGGATATATTTATTTGGGATACAGTTTGGAGACCATGCGAAATACTATAATGACCCCATTAAGAATACTATAATAAGAACCTGATAATTACCAATGCTTTTATGAGTCTCTGGGAATGATGCAAGGATGAGCCAGAGGACAGTGAGGCGAGAGAACACCTGAGGCAACACTACACCAACACCAGATGACACCAAACCAACAGCTGAGTGAATGATCTGTGGTAAGTGTGAAGGAGAAGTGATTTTAATTAGTAACGCACACACATCCGCAAACATTCACACACTCGCACAGCACACATACAGACTCACAAACTCATATTCACACTCACATCACCTTAACACACATACACACCCACAAACGCATATTCACACTCACATCACCTTCACACACACACACACTCACAAACACACCCACAAATGCATATTTACACTTGCATCACCTACACACACACACTTACACATACAAACACACCCATACTACACACACACACACCTTTTCCTTGCAATATAACATACAGACTTTATATACACAAACAACGTCTACTAATATTAACGTTTATATCGGGTATAACGGATACCAACCTCAAGGAAAGCAAGTGACTGGAATATTTTGAGTACATTTGAGGTGTTGTCCCAGAGTCCATCAATATTACCCAGATCAGATACAAGGTGATGGACAGTCTGGATCAACACTATCAACCATCTGTAAACAATTGGATAAGAATTAGTTAGGAAAAGAATAGGCGAGAATATCCGTGTGTGTGTGTGTGTGTGTGTGTGTGTGTGCATTGGATAAGAATTAGATTAGGATATGAATAGGTGAGAATATCTGTGTGTGTGTGTGTATGTGTGTGTGCACACACACCATTGTAAACACCACCAATGTTTTCGCATACGATGGAGAGGGTTGTATGCAAGAATATCTGTGTGCTGTGTTGACGGTTGGCTCTGTAAAGATATCTTGATAAAAACATATTATTATTTTATATACCGTACTTTACATACACTCAAAATACTGAAAAGTTATAATGAAAAACACATAGTATTATTTCATATACTTTACATACACTCAAAATACTGTGAAGATATCAACTAAGTATTTTTGTCAGTAAGGAACACAAATTTTGCCAAACAGGAATGGTAATAGTAGTACTTTTATTGTTGTTGTTGTTTACATTAATTACCCGAGACTGGAGAACACGTTGTAGAAGATGAGATAGGCATTGCCTGGAGAGAATGGGTCGGAGGGTTTAGACTTGGCCTTGCTGGACATCTTGGACACGTTTGGGGCTCCTCTCTCCTATTCCTGAAAGAATATATATAAATAAATATAATGATAAGAGGAATGGTAATAATAATATCGTAATACCCGGTAACAATAACAATAATAATAATCATAAACACCCATTTTTTTTTTTCAAATAATAATAATACCTGGTAATAATAATAATAATAATAATAATAATAATAAAAAAAAAAAAAACATGTAATAATAATAATAATATTATTTTCTTATTTTAGGCAACCCTTCAATCCAAGCATCCTCTTTAGGTCAGGGAATCAAACATGGTCAATATGCACTGTCACCCTTATATGTCAAAAGATAAACACACACACATGTACACTAACAGATACATGTACACATATACAGTGCAGTGATTGGCTATTCACACACACACACACATATATACACTAACACAGGAGCACATTAACACACACACACACCAACACTAGTAGAGAAAAGATACAGAAGTAAATATCTTCCCTTCCTTTAACACGTAACTGAGAAACTTAAAAAAAAAAAATATTCACCCTAGCCTAAGGGTATTATTCTATTGGTGGTAATCTGGAGGCTTCTGATTCCTCCAAACTATGCCACGAAACACGTCCCTTTATTGGTTAGACACCGAGGTATTCTGTAATTTCTGTTTCGTGGTCAGGTTTGGAGCCTATTGGAGGAATCAGTAGCCCTCAAAGTCTCCTATAAAAAAAAAAAAAAATTATCTCCACTCGTGTAAACAAACCAACAATATTCAGGAGTAACCAATTTATCCAATCTATATTCCTAGAAACAGGTAACATATATTATCACATCTAAGTCTGTTTCCTGGGCCAGCTTGGAGGAATCTACAGCCTCCAATTAATGTCAAAGGTACACACTATATAAAAAAAAATATATAGAAGGGAAAGCTACTGACCACCAAACCATTTTTTATTTTATTTTTTTTTACTTAATACTTCATAAAAACTTACCTTTTTTCTTATTATATAAACTATCCCTGTTGATTTAATATTAATAATGAACTATATACACTTATTATAACTATACACACTTAATATAAACAGTAATATTAAAGTTATAACACAAACACCGGTATACCAAATTGTTGTTGTTATGTGATGCTCTCTCAGCCTCTCTCTCTGACACCTTATCTACGGGACTCATGTTATTTAATCATTGCTTATCTATTATACTGTCTATTGGTCAGGTAAACCATGCATACGTGTAAATATTTTAATTTGTACATGTAGGCTGTAATATTAATGCGATGTTATTTATCTGACAGCTTATTAATTGCAGTTATCTCTGTTCTTACTTGACTACAATTTGACATATGCATGAAATAAAGATAAAAGAACTTTTCTTCAAAAACACTCATAATTTTTTACATTATCTGTGTTTGTTTTGATTCAGGGGATTAATTTTAATTGATACTTTATAAAGTTTATTGGTAAGATTGGGTGGTTATTTTTTGTGTTGTAGTCAGAGCTTGGCAACTGCTGAATATCTTTCTAGAAAAATATTGGTATAGGGAATTATAAGCTATTTTATAATAAGAGTATTTATATCCAGTAGAGTTTGATAATCTAAATACAACATTCGTTTAAAAAAATAGCCAATAAAGGATTTTGCTATATTTATTAGGCCTATGTTGAATACTTTAGAGTATTTTAGTTTGTCCAGTAATCTAGAAAAACATTCTTTGATAAATAATATATATATTTAATCTAAGTATTGACGTATATAAACATCATACACATAAATTTTGTAGTTAAAATAATGACAAAGATGACTAAAACATAATACGCTCGTAGTCACCAGAGTCAACATCATGGGTCCCGAGGTGCTGCAGAAAAAACTTGAAGAAGAGGTTGATAGCTACAAGAAACTACAAAAAGGTAACACACGACCACAGGAATAATAATGGTGATCTTTATTATCCATGGGGTAATTAAAATATGATGGTTATTGATATTAAAAGGTAATTTGAGAGGTTTTTATATCCAGGCCCACTACACACCCTATACATGTTTCTCGTAAATATTCGTTTAATTTAGTTTCCACCACTTTATTTTACACTCAGTCACTCATTGAAGAACACTGAATGTATTTACAGGTTTATGGTATTCATTTACATATAGATTAAGTTATTTAACGTTACTGAGCATGTGTTGTGTGGCAGGTGTTAAAGCAAGATATTTTGTGTAAGGTACTTGTTTCCATTTAAGGGAAAATGTATTTATTGAAAGAATTACCGTTTTGTAGCAGTGTTGCCAGATCCAGTTAGGTCCCAGTATTTTGCCCCGGTCATTTCCTGTACTTTACCAAGGTTATTTCCCTGTAGTCTGCCCAGGTTAGGTCCCGGTAGTCTGCCAAATGCTTTGGTAATAGTTAAGAATAAACTCAGAAAGGAAAGTTACGGTATTATTACAGAAGTACTCCGTTCACTATATTGTATATTTTAGTATCATTACCCACTATTTTGGACCATTCTAAGACACTTTTCATCTATGGTGTTTCTCTATATGTCAGAACATAAAAAATATATATGGTATATAAAAATAAGGTAAATATTGAATGAATTACCGTTATTGCGTACGTTTTTTCTACCTTCATTACCCACTTATTTAGACCATTCTAAGACTATTTTCTTCTATGGCATTTCCTCCGCAAATGTCCCATTTCCAAGATAGGGCATATTCAAATGGGGCATCTTGAAATTAGCCTGACCTTACCTGACCTGACCTAACCTAACCTAACCTAACCTAACCTAACCTAACCTAACCTAACCTAACCTAGACCGCATCAGACTACTGGGACCTAACCTGGGCAAACTACCGTGACCTAACCTGGGCAAACTACCGGGAAATAATCGTGATAAAGTACAATAAATGACAGGGGTAAAATACTGGGACCCAGCCGGATCTGGCAACACTGCTACAAAACGGTAATTCTTTCAATAAATACCAAAAATAAATATAAAACTCTACAACTACATTAACTATTTGTCACTCGATTTGTATTATTGAGCAGAGTGAATTGATCAACGAATAACCTTGGGGTGCTGATGGTATAGCGGTTAGCACACTCACCCGGCACGTGAGAGATCTCGGGCTCAGTTCCTGGGTCAGTGGAATTGTTTGACAAATTTCCCAGCCCCCTATGTCCCTGTACACCTAGCAGTAAATAGGTACCCAGCTGTAAGAGCAAGGATAGCATGATACTTTGTAGGCTGGGGGAAGATGTGTTGATGTAAACTACCCAGCACACATCTCAACTACCCAGCAACACACTGGTGAGGGCTGGTTCTATCCAGAAATGAGGAATCTGGCATCCTCTACCATCTGTTCTGTCTGTCTCTCTTACTATTCCTCATTCCTTCTGGGTAGCCGACGAGATTGCCCAATTGGGTGGTACAACAAGGAAGGCTATAGACGGTGGGAATGTTGGCTCGGGGTACATGACCGTGAGCCGGCAGTCCCCTTGTATGTCGCCTTCGGAGAAACAGATCTCACTATGACACTGACTCCCATTTGGGCTTCGGTCAACCAGACTCGGGACTGCTCGGCCAGACAGTCTGGGGAACTACAACAACAACAACAACAACGAATAACCTTTTTCTCGAAGTAGTTTAATAATACCAATCTAAGTTAAAATAAAAAAAAAACTAGTAGCAATTTCATTTATTATGTCATGACATATATTACGAGTTTATATATTTATTTATGTAGTTATTTATATTTATTTACTTATTTTTCTTTCAGATCTCTCTAAGACCACTTCATTAAGGTCGCAGCTTGATGGCCAACTCAACGAAAACAAAGTAGTCAAAGAGGTGAGAGACTGAACTTGTTACCTCATAATATAGCTCTTGAAAAACTTACTTATAGATAGGAGATGTTAGGTTTAATGGGTTATATAGTACAATGTTGTTGGTGATAAATCTGGAGCAACTGATTCTTCCAAACAATTCCAAGCAACAGGATACCATTATATTTATTCATTGGTGCTGTTTCCTGACATACTTTGGAGGAATGAAGGCAAACCAATGTACCAAAATTTCCCCCTTATATTACCCCCTTAACGGAAGATTCTTTTGTTTGTTGGTGAAATGGAAGATCATGTGATTCCTCTAAACTGTGCCAGAAAACAGACACCCTCAATGGTATTAATAGGGGATCTGTTTCGTGGCATAGTTTGGAGGAACCACAGACCTTCCATTTCACCAACAAAAGGGGGTAATTCACTTTTGTTCCATTGGAGTGCCATGATTCCTCCAAAGTATGCCAGGAATTTTTAACAGGAATTGGACCTAATTAATGAGATGTTATAGTTGTAGAGATAATTATATGAGTAAACAATTCTTCTATTTCTTTTTTAACAGGAATTGGACGTAATTAATGAGGAGAATGTGGTATACAAACTGATTGGTCCAGCACTGATCAGACAGGACCTGGAGGAAGCACGCCAGAATGTTGCCAAGAGAGTCGACTACATCCAACAGGAAATGTGAGTATTGTATTGTAAAAAAAAAAAACATAAAAACAACTTAGAGTAAACTTTGTTACTAATTACATTCTCTAAAACACAATAAAAGATTATTAAGTTTAGCCCTTAATTATATCCTTTTAACACAGGCTCAGTAAATCATTTAGTTAGTGTGTATGGTAATGAATAAAGAACACAAGCCTGGGAAAATATTTGGTGGTGTTCAAAAAATGAGTGACTGAGTGTAAAATGAAGTGGTGGTGGTGGATGCAAGTATTTATTCATTGTATATTTATTGAGGTTCTACAGTGGTCAGTCAGCCAGTCAGTCAATCAATCAGTCAGTCAGTCAGTCAGAAGAGGCAGACCAAAAGAGACCTAAATGTTTCTGTGTTGCAGTAAACG
>JAWQEG010007192.1:45000-53231 GCA_033782935.1 Petrolisthes cinctipes
AAAAAGATAAACACGAGAGAACGATGCAGGGTGCGACAAAATTAAGACTTAAAGATGATAAAGACAGTGAAGGGAAGGGAAGGGAAGGGAAGGGAAGGGAAGAGGCTGTGGGCGTGGTAGGGTGTGGGTGAGAGAGAGAGAGAGAGACAGGGGGGCGGTGGTGCAGGTGTGTGTGTGTGTGTGTGTGTGTGTGTAATTGTGTGTGTGTGCTGTGTGTGTGTGTGTGTGTAATTGTGTATGTGTCTGTGTCTGTGAGTGGGGTCTTTTAGAGTGTATATGTGTGTGCTTGTGTGTTTGTGTGTGCGTTTGTCTGTATGTGTGTGTGTGTGGGCCTGTGTATATATCTGTGTGTGTGTGTATGTTTGCTTTACATGTGTGTGTGTATCTATGTGTATCTATCTATGTATGTGTGTATCTCTGTCTGTCTTCTATGTGTGTGTGTGTGTGTGTGTGTGTGTATGTGTGTGTGTGTGTGTTTTGTGTGTCTGTGTGTGTGTGTGTGTGTGTGTGTGTATGTGTGTGTATGTGTATCAATCTATGTGTGTGTGTATCTCTGTCTGTCTTCTATGTGTGTGTGTGTGTATGTGTGTGTGTATATGTGTGTGGGTATCTCTGTGTCTATGTCGTGTGTGTGTGTGTGTGTGTATGTGTATCTCTGTGTCTATGTGTGTGTGTGTGTGTGTATCTCTATGTATGTGTATGTGTGTGTGTGTATCTCTATGTATGTGTATGTGTGTGTGTGTATCTCTATGTATGTGAGTCAGTGTATATGTGTGTGTGTATCTATGTGTGTGTGTATCTCTGTCTATACTCTATGTGTGTGTGTGTGTATGTCTGTGTCTACGTGTGTGTGTGTATGTGTGTGTGAACAGTATAGTGCCACCGTGGCCTATTCACCACACTGCCACACGTACGATACACACATACCCAATACCCCAAGTCCCTAAACACTTAAAACCACAACAAAAATACCCACCTATACTTCCCCCCACAACAACAACAACAACAACAACAACAACAACAACAACAACACAAACACACATCAATCTAACCCCCCTACTCAAACAAAAACAATATACAAAAGAGAGTGAATTTTATATAGGGGGCATTCTTTGGGCACTCATTTGGGGGTGGGTGAGTGGGTGGGTGGGGGTAGACAACTTGTAGATCTGTGTGTGTGTGTGTGTGGGGATAGACAAACTTGTAGATCTGTATTGTGTGTGTGTGTGTGTGTGTGTGTGTAGACAACTTGTAGATCTGTGTGTGTGTGTGTGTGGGGATAGACAACTTGTAGATCTGTATGTGTGTGTGTGTGTGTGTGTGCGGGTAGACAACTTGTAGATCTGTGTATGTGTGTGTGTGTTGTGTGTGCGGGTAGACAACTTATAGATCTTTATGTATGTATGTGTGTATGTGTGTGAGTGAGTGCGAGATATTGGGCAGCAGGTCGGGCGTCAAACTGGTGGGCAGGGCAGGGCAAGGGCAAAGGCCAAGCAGAGCCACCAGAGCACACCATTATATCGGGTTGTGTGATGGGGTGTGCGGTGAGGCGAGGGCTACTATGAGGGCCGCCGAGGCACACCACCACTCAGCCTAGCCACACTATGGACAGGGCCCGCCGCCTCCGCCTCCATTCTTCAAGGCCTAATCTGGACATGGATATACCGGCATGTGGACGCGGGTGAGTAAATAAAATAATAATATACGTAATAGTCATAATAAATAATACCTGTAACAGTCACGCACACATAATAAATAAATACACGTAATAGTTCATAATAATGATACCTGTAACAGTCACCACACAATAAATGAATAAATAAAATACACGTAACATTCATAATAATAATACCTGTAACAGTACCACACATAATAAATAATACCTGTAACATATAATAATACCTGTAAACAGTCACCACACATAAATAAATAAATACACGTAACAGTCACCACACACAAAAAAGTAATTCATCCACGTCTGCTTTTTAAGGTTGTAATTCTTTTTTGGTATTATATTGGAGTGCCTTGATTCCTCCAAAGTATGCTATAGGAAACAGGACCAGAAGAGCAAAAATAATAGTGTTCTGTTGCTTGGAATAGTTTGGAGGATGCATTTGCTCTTCCAAGCAACAGAACAACATTATTTTTGTTCTCTGGTCCTGTTTCCTATCGCATACTTTGGAGGAATCAAGGCACTCCAATGTAACAAAAGTGAATTACCTCCTTAAAGGGGTGGTATACTTTTGGTACTCTCGTAATCCACAATCTTTAGTCCAACTGAGTCGAAGCCCGAGATCTGAAGCAGACGGAGGGTTTCTAGACGACAGCCAACCACCCAAAGCCTTCATTGGTTTGTAAAGTATGTGGCCTCGTGTTGGTTTGGGTGGGCTGTCGTCCAGAAACCGCCTGCTTCACATCTCGGGCTTCGACTCATGCAGGTGAGCTAAAGATTGTGGATTGTGAGGGTACAGTTACGAGCACCAATAAGTAAGTATCCAGGTGTGCTTGGAATACCTATAGAAAAAGTAAATAAATGCACAATAAGATCTCCATTGAATTAGTTCGTTGGTGAATTGGACCGTTCAAAGCTTCAACCAAACCTGTATACTTATTAGTGCTCGTGACTGTACATACCACCTCCATGATTCCTCCAGAGTAGGTCTATATCTGGAACAGGAACAGATTAAGGGGTGCAGGAATAGGGGGACAGGCTTGGGGTGGGTAGAAAGCCTGTCCCCTATTCCAGCACCAACCTAACCCCCCCCCCCAAGCCTGTCCCCCTACTCCCGCACCCCCCCAAAACCCCCCAAGCCTGCCCCCTATTCCCGCACCCCCTTAAGGGGACCCTGTGTTGTAGTCAGAAAATTGGAGTTAATTGAGTCCTTCAAATATTGCCACGAACAACACACACACACACACACACACAAACAACACACACACACACACACACACACACACACACACCTATAAGGAAGGAGTTTGTTTCGTGGCATGGTCAGGAGGAATCAGAAGCCTCCAATTTACATACACAATCACAAGGGTCCTTAACACAAAATGGATGGTGATGGCCTGTTGCTTGAAATAGTTTGGAGGAATCAGCTACTCCAGATGTTTCACCAATACTGTATTTACCACTTAAAGGAGGAAGTTTTGTGGTTGTAATTCTGGAGCAACTGAATCCTCCAAACTATTCCAAGCAACAACAGAACACCATTATTTTTGCTCTTTTGGTCCTGTTTCCTGGCATACTTTGGAGGAATCAAGGCACTCCAATGTACCAAAAACGAATTACCACCTTAAGGGAGTAATTATTTCACTTTAAATTATATATATTGGAGTGCCTTGATTCCTCCAAAGTATGCCAGGAACAGGACCAGATGAACAAATATAATGGAGTAGGGGGTCAGGCTTGGGGGGGTTTAGGGGGGTGCGAGAGTAGAGGACAGGCTGGGGGGGGGATGTTTAGGGGGGTGCTGGAGTAGGGGGACAGGCTTAGGGGGGTTTTGGGGGGGTGCGGGAGTAGGGGGAAAGGCTTGTGGGGGGTGCTGGAGTAGGGGACAGGCTTAGGGGGGTTTTGGTGGGGTGCGGGAGTAGGGGGAAAGGCTTGTGGGGGGTGCCAGGAGTAGGGGGCAGGCTTGAGGGGGGTTTTGGGGGGTGCGAGAGTAGGGGGAAAGGCTTGTGGGGGGTGCAGGAGTAGGGGGCAGGCTTGAGGGGGGGGGGTTGTTGCTTGGAATCGTTTGGAGGAATCAGCTGCTTCAGAGTTTTCACCAACATTTTATTAACTCCTTAAGTATTTATAAATGACGGGTTTGTGTTTGTATGAGAATGAAATGTTGTGTGTGTGTGTGTGTGTGTGTCTGTGTGTGTGTGTGTGTGTGTGTGTGTGTGTGTGTGTGTGTGTGTGTGTGTGTGTGTGTGTGTGTGTGTCTCTGTGTGTGTGTGTTTGCGTTTCCTTGTGTATGTCTGTGTTTGTGTGTGTGTGTGTGTGTGTGTGTGTGTGTGTGTGCTGTGTGTGTGTGTGTGTGTGTGTGTGTGTGTGTGTGTGTGTGTGTGTGTGTGTGTTTACTTGTGTATGCATGTATGTCTATGTGTGTGTGTGTTTGCGTTTGCTTATGTATGTCTTTGTCTGTGTGTGTGTGTGTGTGTGTTTGCTTGTGTGCGTGCGTGTGTGTTGTATTTACATCCGGGTCTGCAATATTACACTCGCTGGAGGGTGGACTGGGGTGGGGGTAGTGGGGGTTAGTGTGGGGTGGGAGGGGATAAAACAGAAGGGAATTGAATCCTCCAAAGTATGCCAGGAAACAGGACCAGATGTTAAAAAATAATGGTGATTCCGTGTTGTTGCTTGGAATAGTTTGGAGGATTCAGCTGCTCCAGATTTACCAACAATAATTTACTTTACCCACTTAACTCTCTGAAACACACACAGCTACAGTCAGTCAGTCAGTCAGTAAGTCAGTCAGTTAGTCAGTTAGTCAGTCAGTTAGTAAGTTAGTCAGTCGGTTAGTTAGTCAGTCAGTTAGTCATTCAACCTCTTAAGGGATAAAAAATTGCACTGAAATACTACCCTTCAAATTCTGTATACTTATAGCATTTAAGTGTTGGTACAGAACACATCTTGGTCTAATTATATACTTAGACCACTCAAAATTGTATAAGTTATTGCATTCACGATTGTATTACAAGATTTTAACACACTAATTATATTTGCAATTATTTTTCTAACTACTACTACCCCCCTTCTCTCTCTCTCTCTCTCTCTCTCTCTCTCTCTCTCTCTCTCTCTCTCTCTCTCTCTCTCTCTCTCTCTCTCTCTCTCTCTCTCTCTCTCTCTCCTCTCTCTCTCTCTCTCTCTCACACACACACACACACAGACACACACACACACTTTCTCTCTCTCTCTCGCGCACAGACCAATATGCACACACACACATACACGCACAACGAGCGACTCTCTCTCGCTCTCTCTTTCACACACAGACACACACTCACACACACGCACACTTTCTCTCCCTCTCTCGCACACAGACACATGCACACACACACACCACAACACACACAAAGAGCGACTCTCTCTCTCTCTCTCTTACGAGCTTCCCCGTAACGTAATAGACTGTAACACCGTAGACAGCTTCAAACGTCGCTTAGATAAACACCTTGTGTCTAATCCCCGACTTACAATGTTTACTAATGAATAATTTTTGCCCATTACAGGTGGCAAGTTAGCCAAATTTCACCTATCTTTCCTATAAAATTTCCTTGTGGAGTATTTCTGCCAACCCCACAAGGTTCCCATTCCTGACTTTATTTCCTGTACGGCTCAGGGCCGGAGGGAGTGGAGGGTGGGGAGAGAGCCTTCTACTTTGCTATCCTTACTTACGACTATCACTGGGAGTAATTCATTCTCTACCAGTAAACCTTCAAATCAGATCACCTCGTTTGGACCGTAAGGTCTGTTGTTGTCTGTGTTTCTATGTAACTCTATGTAACTCTCTCTCTCTCTCTCTCTCTCTCTCCACAACGCACGAAATTATATGAGATGAGAACTCCATACTTTTGACTGTCGATAACACACACTTCCCTCCTCCACTTATACTATCACTAACTATGCAATGAGACCCTATTCTACTATCCCCCCCACCCCCCTACACACACACACACACACACAGTCATAAGTAGTTTGGGTTTATACACGTGATAAAACTTAAGTGTATGTATGACCTCACTCTCTCACCCTATCAAAGCTAAGCCACCTTTGTGTTGAAGTCATCCCATACTGTTCTCATTTTAGATCCTGGTGACAAATTTGTGTTTTATTTATTTTGGTTTTGGGTGTGTTGTTTTGGGTTGATACTCACGGACGGGCCTTCTTTCTCTCTCTCTCTCTCTCTCTCTCTCTCTCTCTCTCTCTCTCTCTCTCCATGTTGAAATATTATGCACAGTTTCCGTAGATTTTTAATACGTGTATACATTTTGTAGCAGAAAATAATAGTGATGACACACACACACACACACACACAACACAACACACACATCAGAAAAAAAAGAACACACACACACACACACACACACACACACACACACACACACACACACACACACACACACACACACACTAGAATGAAAAGAACACACACACATACACATACATGCGAACAGAAAAAAAAAAACACCTACACACAGACACCTAAGAAAAAGAAAATGAAAATATAACACACACACACACAAACACTGATGAGGTTATTGCCAGCAGTCGTCACGGAAATGAACCAACACTTCCTTCCCTTCCCTTCCCTTCCCTTCCCTTTTCCACCCTTCCCTTCACCTCCCTTCCATTCCCTTTCCTTCCCTTCCCCTCCCCTCCCTTCCCTTCCCTGCCCTTCCCTTTCCCTCCCTTCCCTTGGCTTCCTTTCCCCTCCCTTCCCTTACCTTCCTCTCCTTCCCTTCCCTTCCCTTACCCACCCTTCCCTTCCCCTTCCCTTCCCTTCCCTTCCCTTCCTTCCACTCCCCTCCCTTCCCTTCCCTTCCCCCTCCTTTTTATTCCCTTCCCTTCCCTTCCCTTCCCTTCCCCTCCCCTCCCTTCCCTTCCCTTCCCCTCCCTTCCCTTCCCTTCCCTTCCCTTCCCCTCTTGGAATCCACATCACAGCCGACGATCCGTAGTGATGAGGATACCACGTGTAGAGAGAGAGAGAGAGAGAGAGAGAGAGTCTGTGTGTGTGTTGTGTGCGTGTGTGACTGAGAGAGTGTGAGTGTTTGTGTGTGTGAGAGAAAAAGAAAGAGAGAGTCTATGTGTGTGAGAGAGACAGAGAGAGAGACAGAGAACTGAACAAATGAGAGAATGTTATAAGCAAGTGAGACACTGTATATCTTCTTAAATGTCAACGGGTGAGGTTTACTAGGACCAACATAGACTTGCATACAGTATACAGTTGTCTTCCTTGTCCCTCCCACTGAATTTACTGGTGACATCTGGCATCTCTCTCTCTCTCTCGTCGTGTTTATTTACTCCATTTTCAACGGCACCCAATTGAACCTTTTTGTAACGAGGAAGAGATTTTGTACTATGCTTGTGTTGAGACTATATTCACACACACACACACCACACACACACACACATGCACACCACACATACACAGCTTCTAATCACAGCCAGGCTTCATAATTTACGTTAATTCAATAATTACGACCGTTTCGTAATTAAACTCATTATAACTTACAGTTCATTAGCTACGATCCATCCACACAAACTTATATCTTCAACACACACACACACACACACACACACACACACACACACACACAGTTCATTATTCTCCCAAACTTCGGTCTTCATTCCATCCCAACTTTCGGTAATCACATTCACCACAACAAACCATCACCCCGTTCTATAAAAACAAGACGTGTTCAGTCACCAACAAAATTCCTGCATCGTGTGAGGGGAAAGCGAAGCCAATGGAGTTAATCTTATGAAACAATATGACTGAAATTAACAGCTACAGTTTTTTTGCATCATTTTTTTTTTAGGCCGTTTTTTTTGAAGATGTATTTGAGTTATTGAAGGTGACTGTATATAATTCTGTCTGCCTGTCATCTAAACCATCTCAGAGTCGTGTTCCAATATGTATACAACACAGTCCAGCCGTTTCTCTCGTTTACATGCTCGCTAAAAATTAATTATGTTCAGTCCACTCGTGATACGTAATCCCTGACCAGAGACGAACGGCAGGCACCACACATACATATCCTCCATTCGAACTAACTCAGCCTCTATAGGTGTACTGGGTGGGGAAATGAGCAATACCAGGCGATTTTTTTGAAGCTTTCTGCTCCTCACACTCTGGTCAGAAATTATGTATCACGAGTGTACACAATTCTGTCTGCCTGTCATGTAAACCACCTCAGAGTCGTGTTCCAATATGTATACAAAGCAGTCCAGCAGTTTCTCTCGTTTACATGCTCGCTAAAAATTATGTTAATGCAGTTACACACGACTGACACTAAAATCTGGGTATAATACAACTTGTGCCACGTGTCTGGTAACAATGAGAGGAGAACCATCCGTGGGTACACTACATAACATACATACATATATCAGCCACTTGACTCCTCACTCCTTCACCACCACCACCACCATGCAACCAGACGACAACAACAACAAAAACAACAAAAACAACAACAACATCAACAACAACTACAACAACAACAACAACAATAACAACTACAACAACAAC
>JAWQEG010007193.1:0-42500 GCA_033782935.1 Petrolisthes cinctipes
GTGTGTATGTATGTGTGTGTCAGAAAATATATACATTAACAAGTGAAGCTGTAATGAACTTGAGTAGGAAATAACAAGGTTTAAAACGAACGAACCCAAGAAAATAATGTATAAAATATGATACGAATCCTAATACAGCGACAATACAGAGTTATATGGGAAATCTGAAGGCTTCTGATTCCTCCAAACTAGGCCTCCAGGAAACATGCAGAACCCCCTCCATATGGAATTATACAAGGAGATGATGTGTTTTATAGCTAAGTTTGGAGACCTACATTGATTCCAAATTGACCACAAAAATGTTGCTTCCCTTAATTAAAAACATAAAGAAATCTATTGTGAGGTTCAGTCCCTTCCATAATGATCTATTTTTAATGCCTGTTCGAGTTTTGTTATTTCTTACACAACGGGTTTCTTTTGTTATTTTTATTTTTATTTTTTATTTTTTGTTAGCACCAAATAATTTTAGAAGTGTTGGAAGTCCACAATACCTTGAAGTCGGTGTTGGTAAAAAGACACACACCCACACAGCTCCTTCCATTGTCACCTCCATGCAACCCCTCTCCCTCCTTCTCAGTCCTCACTCTCCCTCCTTCTCACTCTCCCTCCTTCTCACTCTCCCTCCTTCTCACTCCTCACTCTCCCTCCTTCTCACTCTCCCTCTCCCTCCTTCTCACTCTCCCTCTCCCTCCTTCTCACTCTCCCTCTTCTCTCACTCTCACTCTCCCTTCCTCACTCCTCCCTCTCCCTCCTCCCTCTCCCTCCTTCTCACTCTCCCTCTCCCTCCTTCTCACTCTCCCTCTTTCTCACTCTCCCTCCTTCTCACTCTCCCTCCTTCTCACTCTCCCTCCACCCTCTTACCCGTCTTTTTATCTCGTTTACACACACACTCTCGCCCATCTTTCTTCTCCTCCCGTCTTCTCCTCTTTCCTTCCCCATCTCTCTTCTCCTTTCCCCACCCTACTCTTTCTTCTCCACCCGTCTCAGTCGCTTTCCTTCCCCATCCCTCTTCTCCTCTCCCCACCCAGTTCCTTCTTCTCCTCCCGTCTTCTCGTCTTTCCATCCCCATCCCTCTCCTCTCCCCACCCTACTCCTTCTCATCCCTCCCTCTTCTCCTTCTCCTCCTCCCCTTCTCCTCCCACCCTTCTCCTTCTCCTCCCACTCTGCTCTTTCTCCTCCCACCCTTCTCCTCCCACCCTTCTCCTTCTCCTCCCACACTTCTCCTTCTCCTCCCACCATGCTCTTTCTCCTTCTCCATTCCTCACCACTCACCACCCCTTGCCTCCTCCTAACCATAACCCTTTTTTTTTTCTTTTTTTCTACCGCCATCCCTCGTCTCATTTCTCACACATGTATACTGACTGACCTTACCCAACGATTTCTCATACCGAAGGGAACCCAAGTAAGGCAGAAACGTATGTGGCTTCTCATATGATACGTTTTCGTGTTCTATGGCCGTTTTTCCTGTCATTTAGGTAACCACATGAAGCGTCAAAACAAAACAAAAAATTATATTCATTCCTCAAAGATCAGCACTGGTCTTAAATACTATGCTTAGACTTATATCAAGAGGTTCTAGTAGGAGGAGTACAGCCTGTGGTAATGTGGGCAGTACTTAATTAAGGGTTTGGGGCGCCCCTTCAGCCCCAGACATTCCCTTTCAAATCTTCACCTTATTCTTTCCTGCCTACGAGAAGTATAGTCGGCGGCAGAAGTCCTGTCGCCTCACCTGCTTCACCGAAACATGCAGTGTTCATGGACTCGAGAAATACGCACGTTTTCTACACTTAATAATCTCGAGTCTATGAACATCGCGTGCCTCGGTGAAGCAAGTGAAGCGACAGGACTTTTGCCGCCGACTCTACTCTTGGCGTCTAAAGGTTCACTTCTAATTCTGTTATGGCCTGTTTTAGTGTAGCAGAAAGGAAGCCTACAACACCTTGATGCTCCACTGTCTCCATTTTGTGTGACACGTGTGAAGCAACCAACACCTCGTTACTTCACTCAGTATTCTCGGAGCCTCTCAAGATCACAGGCTAGTTGAGGCTATTGCCAGCCAACACTCCTGAGGCTGAGACATAAAAATAAAAGTTGATAAAAGTAAAAGTATTGCAAATTTAGATTGTATGTTTATCATATTGGTGTATAAAGTGAGGCTCTATACGCGTTGTGTGTGTAATTCGATGTTGAAAGCAACCACAGCCTGGCATACCAACCCTCCCACGTCACTAGGTGTTGTTGGAAATTGTTGTGAAAGTCATCGGATTCACGGACTCTAATACTTTGATACACACATCAGCTTGTACAGTGTGTGCGTGTGTGTGTGTGTGACAGCGAATAATCCGTAGGAAAGATGTTTGATTAGCAGGCAATAGATATCCATCCAGTTGTAATACAGTAGTTATCCTTCTCCCTTCGTTCTATTTTTCCCAATGAGATGGGTAGCGTAAGGTAGCAAACACACCTTTATTAAAACACGCATTCGATATTCGTAGAAAAAACAACACCAACAAAACACGAGTTGTCCTTCCTCCTGGGGCGAGGCGGAGGTACGCAGCCTGGCGGTGGTGGTGGTGGGGGTGGTGGTAGGGGGGGGGGGGTGTAGTGGAGGGGTATATCGGCCACTTGGCATCACGGCACTGCAGAGCATCAGTAGTGGTTGGCAGTGGTGAGGGGGAACAACGTCTCCGTCTCTTCCGGCCACAGTGCCACGCCGCTCGCTCACAGTTATTATTCTCTCAAAGTTTGATGAGTTTCGCAGTCACTCCCTGTCGGTTTGTAATGACCTGATAAAAACATTTTGGACAGTGTTGGGACTTGTATCTAACTTCGGTGACAGTTTGGGTGATCTAACTTTGCCGTAATCATGGCTACTGAAGTGTTTGGTGACTGTGTGTAAGTTTCGTGTTTGTTGTTGTTTGCTCAGACGGAACTTGATGTGTTTTCGAGGTGCCAAATAAAATAATATTACCGCCACCAGGAAATCAGCTCATCATCTTATCTGTGGCAGCTACTCGTATATATTAACCTCTCTTGTGTATATTGTGACCAGCAGTTGAGAAAAGTGTACCTACGATTGGCTATAGTGGTTATTTATGTAGTGTTTATATATGTGCCGTACCTTACAACTTGATGGCTTAGTGGGATATTATTTTAACAAGATGTGAATGAACATTATGTGGTGGTGCGCAGTTATAACAGTTTGCTATTTAGGAGATAAATATGAAAGCAAGCAGTGAAGGCATAAGTCCGTAATTATAGCCTTAATTCTTTGATGCAGTAATACAGAGGAAACAGCTAAGGAACAACATTACATACGTGCAACTTTGTGGTGTTAAATAAATAATAATTACTCGATTGCCACGAAATTTTAATATTTAATGGCAGCGCAAGAGTTCGGGTCACCACCAACTGTTCGAGACGGAGACAGAGAGGAAGGATAGCAAGCTTCGAAGAAAAAAAGAAGACAAACTGTGGAAGGATAGTTTGTGAATTACAGCGACAAAAAGGGATTGATTGATTGACGAGGGACCAGACCAGGAGGGCATCATGTTCAACTGAGGATATAGATAGTACAAGAGGTCATGAAGAGATTGAAGACGGGAATGTGGTGGTGGGTGTCTGCTGCCCTCACTCTCCTCTCACATTCAGGTAAAAAATGGACTGGGGGTGAAATTCTTACGTACAGTCGCGGACACATGAAAAAGAGACACATACATCATACTGGGACCCCTTATATCACGCCTATATAGAGTAGGACACAACCTATATAATTATCATCCTATACACACCCTCTATAGCTCAGGTGTGTCTTGTTTCATATGTCCGCAACTGTACACTCGCAATCCAAAATATATATCCAGGCTTGCTTCGAATAGCCTGATCGAGTTTTAATTAAGCAAGTTCAAGCAAATGTGATACAAGATAAGCGTTGTAATTGGTTCACTATAGCATGTCAAAAGATTCGAAACTTCAACAAAACCTGGATACAAATTTTGGATTGCGAGTGTACAGCCGAGCTCGTAAATTCGCGACCACGTACTTAGATGTTTATGCCATTTGAGCTGGGTAACATTTATTTGGTGAGGAATCAGAGTATAGGTGGAACATAGTAGAGTGACATGATACAATCTTTCACCTACAATGACACCTTCCCCACACAGTCTTACCAGCTCAGATGACATAAATCTCTAAATACGTGGTCGCGAATTTACGAGCTCGAGTGTACATTGTCGGGAAATTTTGTTGTTCGAGGTTACTGATGCCCCCTAAACTGCGCCATGAAACAGTCCACATACTTGTTTATCGAGGCGGTGTGTTTCCTGGCTTAGTGTGGGGGTAATCAGTATACGGTAGCCTGCCTCCATTTCCTAAACATTATCTTAACCCACTTAAATTTAAGACTCTCTACCTTTGCGTGCCTGAGTTAATTTTGTTATTGTTGTTGTTGTTGTTATGTGTTGATATTTGTTGTTGTTTGTGTTGTGATTATTTGTTATTTTTTTGTTTGTTGTTGTTTTATTGTTGTTTGTGTATTAACTGAAGATGGTGTTTTTATGCCAGAAAATGTTCCACAGAAAATATTGGTTAAAACGTATATTATATAGATGAACACTGTCACGATCAACGTTACCGGTATCTCTTAATTAAATTGTGTACAAACCATGACTAATTCAAGGCAGATTTCATCCCAAGTTAATCCTCAAACCACTGATCCAAGGAAGATTTTATCCCAAGTCAAACCTCAAACAACTAATTTTATCCCAAGTCAATCCTCAAATTACTAATACAAGAAGATTTAATCCCAAGTCAATCTTTAAACTACTAATTTTATCTCAAGTCAAACCTCAAATCACTAATACAAGAAGAAGATTTTATCCCAAGTCAATCCTCAAACCGCTAATTTTATCCCGTCAAACCACTAACTAATTCGAGGAAGCTTCTATCCCAAGTTCCCAAGTCAATCGTCAAACCCCGGCACCACTGTCCTCCTAACAAACTGAATGAATGGCTGAGTGAGCAGTTAGAGGCTCTGTTGACTTCATTTCCCCCGAGGGGCCGCCACTCAGATTAGTACGTCAGGGCTTTACTGCGGAAGATTAAAATGTTGAGTCATACAAATAAAACTGTATAAGGCTAATTCAGGGTGAGGTTATACATACATACAGTTGTCCAGTTGTCGTTGTCGTGTAAATAAATTGAGTGTACTGTATATCATGAGAGCTAGAGGGATTATAAGCCTATCAGAGAGAGAGAGAGAGAGAGAGAGAGAGAGAGAGAGAGAGAGAGAGAGAGAGAGAGAGTGAGAGTGAGAGTGAGAGTATGTGTGTTTGTGTGTGATATGTGTGACTAGTGCTGGAGAGAGAGAGAGAGAGAGAGTGTGTGTGTGTGTGTGTGTGTGTGTGTGTGTGTGTGTGTGTATGGCTAGTGCTGAAGCCACCTACTGGTTGAATGTAGTACACTATATGTATGTATGTGACGGATTGCATTCCTTTACAGTTGAGGAAAAAGCAATATTGTCCTAAATCTTCCAACTCTCACATTTAATACACCAAACTCTGTGCATGAAATGTGACGCTTCCCCCTCGTGTCCAAAGAGCAAGTTGCGCCATTTTAATGTTTATTGTTGAAAGATAAAATTAGAAAATGGGGTATTTATTTATCTTCAGCCACTACAGATGTGCTGCTAATGCTAACTTGCAATGTTCGTACGTCAGGGCAATTAGTTATATGCTAATTTCACACACACACACACACACACACACACACACACACACACACACACACACACACACACACACACACACACACACACACACACACACACACACACACACACACACACACACACACACTCAAGCAAACACACACACACACACACACACACTAAAAGAAATATGTAATGAGTCTGGGCAAGTTACAATTGTGTTCTGAATGGTTAACTAAAAATATGTTATGTATAATTGATAGGAACAGTTTAGCTTAAATCCCTCAAGTCCTCGTTCCTTCCCTGTAAGGAGTGCAATCGTCTAGAATTAAGGGACCCTGTGTTGTAGTCAGAAAATTGGAGGTAAACGAGTCCTTCAAATATTACCACGAAACACACACCTATATGGAAGGAGCTTGTTTCATGGCATAGTCAGGAGGAATCAGAAGCCTCCAATTTTCATACACGATCACAGGGTCTTTAAGGGGACAGTATACTTTTGGTACAGTACATCAGAGCACCGTGATTCCCCCTGTTCTTTGAAGTAAATTGGAGGAATATTATTTGCTCCAGATTTACCAACCCTGTATTTTTTGTCCTTAAATATTCCAAAACCATCATAATGCGTCACCGTGCACAAAGAGTTTATAGGAAGCATTTAT
Source organism: Petrolisthes cinctipes (assembly GCA_033782935.1). NCBI lineage: Eukaryota > Metazoa > Arthropoda > Malacostraca > Decapoda > Porcellanidae > Petrolisthes > Petrolisthes cinctipes. Next base: position 6,370 of record JAWQEG010007193.1, read on the forward strand.
AAGGGTAGCACAAAATTCTTTACACATCGTCTTATTTTCTCTCTCTCTCTCTCTCTCTCTCTCTCTCTCTCTCTCTCTCTCTCTCTCTCTCTCTCTCTCTCTCTCTCTCTCTCTCTCTCTCTCTCTCTCTCTCTCTCTCTCTCTCTCTTTTTTGCATCAGACCGTTCATATACTCGTTGCCTGTATTATCAAATACAAAACTCGTGTCGCTGTCTTGTTATCCAATGATTTAATATAACTTGTGAAACATAATGAAAATCCCACCATCGTAACAACATTCGTGCCCAGTATGGTTAGTTGGCCCTCTACCATATTATATTTTCACCAGTTTTCACGACACGAGTTTTGTCTTTGACAGTACGTACAAAATGCCACAATCAAATATCCACCGACACATTCCTTCCTTCCATCGTAGCAAACAATTATCTTGGTAATATAGAACAACACGTGTATGTATGATTTATGCAGCAGTTCAAAATAAAAATTGAGGGGGGTTGAGTTGACATAAGGTGTTGTTGTATGCATGGTTATATTTTGAAATGATACTAGTAGATTTATCTGTCTGCATGATGGAAGGAAAGTGTCGTCGTTGGTTACTTGACTGTGGCTGTACAAAATGCTTAGGAATATTAACACAGTGTCCTGGCCCATTGTAATTATTGTGAGTGGTGCTGCCTAGCGTGACTGACAAAGCCTGCTGAGTTTGCCTGTCTGTGCGTTTCCTGTAAAATTACCCCGTAAATTACTTAGTAGATTTTTTTATACTAAGCGTTCAGGTCATGTTTTCATCATAAGTGCCTCGAATTATTCCCTTTTAGAACGAACGCACTGGAAGGAAGTGAGCGAATGTGAACAGGTGTGTTAGTGAGTGAGTGAGTGTTTTGCTGATGTGTAGTGAATGTGTGTTATGTTGATGTGTAGTAAATGTGTGTTCTGCTGATGTGTAGTGAATGTGTTCTGTTGATGTGTAGTGAATGTGTTCTGCTGATGTGTAGTGAATATGTGTTTTGCTGATGTGTAGTGAATGTGTTCTGTTGATGTGTAGTGAATGTGTTCTGTTGATGTTTAGTGAATGTGTTCTGCTGATGTGTAGTGATATGTGTTCTGTTGATGTGTAGTGAATGTGTTCTGCTGATGTGTAGTAAATATGTGTTCTGTATTGAATATGTGAAGTGAATGTGTTCTGCTGATGTGTAATGAATGATGCATAGTGAATGTATTGAATATGTGTAGTGATTATGTGTCCTTCTGAAGGCTCTGACATGAAACGTGTTAAAAAATTAATGTAAGGAATATAATGTTAAGGGGATAGTATACTTTGGTACAGTCATGAGCACTAATAAGTATACAGGTGTGCTTCGAATACCTAGAGACAGTAAATAAATGCACAATAAGATCTCCATTGGAATTATTTCGTCGGTCAATTGGACTCTTCAAACCTTCAACCAAACCTATATACTTATTTAGTGCTCGTGACTGTACATTGGAGTGCCTTGATCCCTATAAAGTATGCCAGGAAACAGGACCAGGCGAATAAAAATAATGGTGGCCTGTTGCTTGGAATGATTTAATTAAGGGAATCAGTTGCTCCAGATTTACCAACACTGTACTATCTATCCCCTTAGGCTATATCTGTTTTAGTATAATGCAAAAGCCAAGTATGGATACCAAGGCTATTTAATAAACTCACTTAGCAAGCAAGCAAGAATGACCACTGGAGTAATGATTGTGGGTAAGGTTTTCCATGTATCAAAACGTTTCTCGACACACACATAATTATAAAGTGTGGATTATATATTACAGCTTAGGCTACACCAAGTCACTAGTTAACTATAGTACTAAGAGGCTCCCAAGGCCAATTCCCAAGTCACGTAAACCTTAATATATTATGAAGGTAAAATTTGTTTCATTTGGGCTACCTTCGTTTGAATTGAAATAATATATACACCGACCGCTTTAAGGGGGTGTGGGGATAGGGGGTACAGGCTTGGGGGGAGTTTAGTGGGTGCGGGGGATTTTGGGGGTTGCGGGAGTAGGGTGGGTGGGGTTAGGGGGGTGGGGGAATAGGGGACTGGCTTTCTACCCATCCCAAGCCTGTCCTCCTATTCCGGCACCCCCCAAACCCCCCCCCCCAAGCCTGTCCCCTACTCCCGCACCCCCTTAACACGAAATAAATAAATACCGGGATACTAAATTCACTCACTATTGAGGCACCGAAAAGCTTATGTCCACTGGGAACTTTTATGTCAGTTGTATATAGAATGGCTTATAAAATATATATATATATTTTTTTTTTTTTTTTTCCTGTGGCATAATTAATTCCGACGAGGGGTTAAAAACTTCCATCGTCTGGCCGTGATGAATTTTAATTGAGATTAGTTTGTAATTAACTTTAATTTGGTCCTTTGTATTAAGGGTTTACCGCGAGAAATAAGCTCCGAACATGAGGTGACTACGGTGCTCTGTGTCGCTGGTAGGAGAGTGATGATGACAATATGAGCATAGTATTATAATATTGGTGAGATGAGGGATAGTAATAGTGGCAAGATGGTGGCAGGATAAGGGATAGTAATGGGTGTGAAATGAAGATAGTAATGGGGATAGTAATAGTGGCAAGATGGTGGCAGGATAAGGGATAGTAATGGGTGTGAAATGAAGATAGTAATGGGGATAGTAATAGTGGCAAGATGGTGGCTGGATAAGGGATAGTAATGGTGGTGAAATGAAGATAGTAATGGTGGTAAAATGGGGATAGTAATAGTGGCAAGATGGTGGCAGGATATGGGATAGTAATGGGTGTGAAATGAAGATAGTAATGGTGGTAAAAAAGGGATAGTAATAGTAGTATGATGGATATAGTGATGGTAGCAGGATAAGGGATAGTAATAATAGCAAAATGGGGATAGTACTAGTGGCAAAATGGGGATAGTAATGTTAGTAAGATGAGAATAGTGAGAATAACATTGATACATCGTAATATACAGTACCATAAAATCATGCAGTCGATTCTTCACCATGGGGCGGATGCACGAAAGACCTTAGCGGAGTGACCGTTAAGGTAACCTTAGGCAGTTTCACTAAGGGGATGGTAAGGTTGCTGCTATGGTTGTATGCTCTATTGGCCTTAACATCAACCTTAGTGTTCCCTTAGGTGATCTTAGCAGTCGGCCATGTTTGTTTCGTTCCATTCCCTTCCGACTATGGACCACCAGCTGACATTCTCTGGGCCAATGAGAGGGCAGCTTCATAGACACGTTAGGCAACATAAGCCAATCAGAAGTCAGTTGGGATGACAGCTTATCACAGAAAACAAACAAATGACTCATTTTCATTGCGTGAAGTGGGAGATGAACATTGTGTGAGATTTCTTGAGCATAGAAGTATTTATTTTGGCATTTAATTACTTGATATGGCAGAAGAGCCTCCTACTAAGCTTGCAAGATTGCAAATTATACTGCAGCTGATGAAGAACTCATGATTATGATAACTGAATGGAAAAAAAGAGAATACATTTGCTGGTGGCTACCATTCGTCCACATCACACCAGAATACGCGTTGATTTAGTATGTAGGCTTTAGGGTAATTTGTTTCCTAGCATTGTTTGGAGGATTGAGAAACTTTGAATTTGCCGACTTCATTTAGCTATTACAACCAGAGTATGCAGAGATTTCTGACCACCTTACTTTCTCTCTTACTGTCTACTTTTCTTCTCTATATATGTGAAGGTTGTAGTTGTGGTAGTAGTGAATGTGGTGGTGATGATTCCCGTTTAGATTATTTTCCAAACTTACCATTCCCTGTGTAATGTTTGTTGTTGTGGTAGGACAATGGTGGTAGTTGTAGTAGACCAATACAATGTCGGAACATACAAAATAAATAATTATGGTAAGAAAAGAGCATCTATTCAAGGATATAATTAAAAAATAATAACAAATAAACGCATTTTTAACTATGTGATTTTCCTCTTTTATAGTAGGCCTATAATATAACTTGGTTATTAAAAATTTGCTTATTAGTAAAGATTAGCACAGTACAATAATAATACCATAATTGATGTGCACAGCGTACCATAATTTCGGTATTACTGTACGATAATTTGGGCAGGTCGGCAGCACAACGCTCCATTACTCAACCCTACGGTCGTCTAAAGGGTGCTCTCGACCACCCTTAGCCGTAAGGTTAAAGATGGCCGCCACAATTGCCGCTAAGGTGTTTCGTGCATACCACCATAGTGAGTTAAGGGCAAAAATGGCGGCTAAGGTAACTTAACGGCCGCTAAGGTCTTTCGTGCATCCGCCCCCATACCTCTTTCCCCTTCATACACACGACTACATAAAGTACAAGACAAGACACACACACACACACAGCTCCTTTGCTCAAAAAAAAAAAAAAAAAAAACTGTATCAATGCCTCGTAGCTCACAATTCCAGTTTATAATAATAGGCTATACAGAACACCACTCCTTTGCTTATGAATAAAAAAATCTGTAGGTCTTGTGTCTCTCGTGGCTCAGAATTCTAGGTTATGAGATGATGATCATATATATTATAAAGGTTACAACACTGAATACAAACCAAACTAAACCTCACCAACACAAACTATGAAAGAAGCCACTTGTGTGTGTGTGTGTGTGTGTGTGTTGAGCTTCCCCGACCCAGAGTGTGACAACATGAAGCCTTTTGTGTGTGTCTTTGAAGAGAGTCGCGTATCTTGTACAGTTGGCACAGCATGAAACCGGTACGCCTTGATAAATATTTGTATCTGTGGAAATGAAAACATAAATGGTAAACATATATATTTTTTTATTGTTTATTTCATTTTCTATCTTATTATTATTATTATTATTATTATTATTATTATTATTATTATTATTATTATTATTATTATTATTATTATTTTATTATTATTTTGATCCTGGTGATAGGCGAGTGTTAATAAAGACAAGTGAAGTGTTCGTAATTTAGTTAAGTGTTAAGAGTTTTTCCGTAATTGTTCAAGGTATCATTAAGCTTCATAAATCACACTAGCTTGTACCAATTCATTTAGATGTAGTGTTCGTAGCTCGGTGACATTTCGCAGACCATGACTCTGTGTGTGTATGTGTGTGTGTGTGTGTGAAACATTGATGAAGCTTACTGTATATCTGAACATGAAAGGGAAATACAGTCGGTCCACTGAATATCTGACAAGCAATCTACACTAGATATGGACATGTCAAAACTCAGAAAGATTATGTTTACTCTGATTACCAAACATATTTTTTCCAGGTCATAAAACCGATATCAAAGTTGTATTAATTTCATGGTTGGCCAAGTGCACGGTCATGGTTTAATGTCCTGCCTCCCGTGTTGACAGTGGTGTATATATGTACAGTCGGTGGTAAAAGTCGTGTCGCCTTACTTCGGGTTTCTTGAAGGACAACGTTGCATAAATATGGGATAATTATCGAACCAACACATTCACCAACATACAGAATTATAACACTATCCAGAATTGATTGATTGATTGATTGATTGATATTAGGCTCCGCAACAGAGAGGTCATAGTATCAGCGCCAGAAAAAGGTGATCCAGAAGGTAAATTAGTAAACTACTCTTGGGTTTTCATTTTACGAGCCTGTGAAGCTTAAATTTCCATACTGTGTACTAGCTATCAAAGACAAAACTCTTGTCGTGAAAATTGGTGAAAATATATAGTGTCGTGAAAATTGGTGAAAATATATGGTAGGATACAGAGCTAACCAACCACACAGACCACACACATTACTGTGGTGAGACTTTCAATACGTTCACGAGTTATATCAAATCATCGGACAAGGCAGACAGTAACACACACGACTTTTGTTTGTCTCTGATAGTACAGTGCGATACTCCATGACTTACTTAGTTGGCAGATGTGACGACACGACTTTTTTTTTTTACTTGACGCCGACTGTACAGAGGCGGGAGAACACGACGACACTAGGGTTTCATTCCGTGTCTGTACCTGGGCCTTTGATCCCTTAGGCTATGCGTCAATAAAATGGAAGAGTTGGTGGGTGGGTGTGGGGGTGGGGGGGGGGGGCTGGTGGTGGTGGTGGTGAGTGCATACATGGTGTCCAAAAATAAGCTAAGACCGCTTTGCATTATTGGATTTATTCTTGAGGGGGACGTGCAGTGTTGGTAAGTCTGGAACAACCGACTCCTCCAAACTATTCCAAGCCAACAGAACAAACACCATTATTTTTGTTTATTTGGTCCTGTTCCCTGGCAGACTTTGGAGGGATCATGGCACTCCAATGTAACAAAAGTGAATTATTCCCTTATGTCGCAAAGAAAGTCTAAAACGAAGGTAAAGTCTTGAAAAACTGCATAGTATGACTTGAACGTTTTTCCTGCAACTGAAGAATACTGTTACCATCTCAGTGAAATCTATAATCTATGGCCTAGTAATTTGTTTCATGGTACAGTCGGCGGCAGAAGTCGTGTCGCCTCACCTGCTTCACCAAGACGCACAGTATTCATGGACTCGAGAAATATGCATGTTTTCTACACCTAATAATCTCGAGTCTATGAACATTGCGTGCCTCGGTGAAGCAAGTGAGGCGACAGGACTTTTGCCGCCGACTGTACACTCGCAGTCCAAAATTTGTATCCAGGTCTTGTTGAAGTTTCGAATCATTTGACACACTTGTGAACCAATTACAACGCTTATCCTGCTTCATATTTGCTTGAGTTCGCTTAATACTCGATCAGGCTATTCGAAGCAAGCCTGGATACATATTTTGGATTGCGAGTGTACACCAACCTACAAAAGCGCTGTCCCCTCATCCACAGAGTCATGAACCCCACAAGCTTCACAATTGGAAAATGTTGTTGTGTGTGGTGTTTCGATTCACGAGTCATTAAACCCCAAACTTCAAGAACCGTTTGGTGAGGCGACAGCGCTTTTGTAAGTGGGTGTACAGTCACTCATAAAAATTAAGACCCCCACAGGCCAGTCATCTTCTTATACTTGTGATATCGGTTCTGGCAACAGTGTATGTGACGTAAGTGATGGCGCTTGAGAGATGAAATTGATTTGCTCGACACATTTGTAACTAATGGTAGATAAGACGAAGCATGAGTTGGGATAATGTTTCGAGCAAACCAACCTTCCTCCAAACACAACCCACACCACACCACCTCTGACGTTCACACTCCCGTGAGGCCCACCCAGCGTTGTCAATGTTGGCCGAGATAACCCCGAAACACTAGTTGTGAGCTCTGCTCGCTTGAACCATTCACTGGTGGGAGGGAGAAGTAAGGAGGGATTTAATTCCCAGGCATCATGTTGAACACCTTAAATTTTTTACTACGTCTGACCATTTCGTGTTTTTATTTGTTTCCGCCTACAACCAAACGATTATACTTACTGATGGAAAACGCTGCAGTGTGTGAAATAAAGACTTAATGAGGTAATTCACTTTTGTTACGTTGGAGCTCCTTGATTCCTCCAAAGTATGCCAGGAAACAGTACCAGACAAACAAAAATAATGGTATTCTGTTATTGCTTGGAATAGTTTGGAGGAATCAGTTGCTTCAGATTTATATACCAACACAGTACTACTTCCCCCTTAACATCGGTTCCAGTTAACCCCTACACAAAGGTTAAGGGGGTGCGGGAGTAGGGAACAGGCTTGGGGGGGGGGGACTGGGGGGGTGCGGGAATAGGGGGACAGGCTTGGGGAGGGTAGAAAGCCTGTCCCATATTCCCGCACCCCCATAAACCCGCCCCAAGCCTGTCCCCCTATTCCCGCACCCCCTTAAAGACTAAAGTATTTGCCTGATCTAACAATAGGCGACTTTATATATGGCGCAGAAAAAAAAAAAAAAAAAAAAAAAAAAAAAAAAAAACACTCCCTCCCACACACACACACATTTCGTTTCTGGGTTTGACCTTGTCCAGAACAGTGGCACGTTGGCTGGGACTTCGAAGCGGCTTTTGGTGGAATGCGTCGTCCTTATATAAACACTAACTTTGTAAAGACTGTAAATTGGAGAACCCATTGCAGCTGGTCTAGTGGAATGTTATTTTGTCCCACCGTCAAAACATTTCTATTATTCACGTCTATCACTCGTCGTCACCCAACAAGTTCAAAGGAGTAATAATTTATCAGGTTAGGTTAATTAAGGTGGTGATTCTTTTTTGATACATTGGAGTGCCTTGATTCCTCCAAAGTATGCCAGGAAACCGGACCAAATGAACACAAATAATGGTGTTCTGTTGCTTGGAATAGCTTGGAGGATTCAGTTGCTCCAGATTTACCAACACAAAACTTCCCCCCTTAACTAAAAATACTTAACCCTGACTTTTATACAATACAATAATTCATGACGACTTACATGTTATAATTATTCTTTCTAGGGAGGGAAGGAATTAAGGAAGGAAGGAAGGAAGCAGTTATGACCTCCCAGCATTAAAATTGTACAGTATTTCAGCCACCTCATAAACAACAGCTTGCTTCCGAGACGATACGCTTGAACCAACCAACAATATATCTGCTGGAGAATTTGTTATCGGCGTGAAGTAGTATTGGGCAAGGAGGTGTGTGTGTGTGTGTGTGTGTGTCTGGATGGTGTGGGGTGTAGTTGGTATGCATTGCCTTGGGAATGAACGCACGCCAGATCTCCTGCACAATTTGTCTGCAATTATTTTAGCAATACTCAACTAGGGAAGATAATTTAAGGACAGTTTAGCCTAATTAATCTGTTTCGCTCATGTGTTATTGAGTAGTACACATATACACACACGCGCGCGCCTTCCATGCAAAAATATATAGGTCTGTTCCTTATAAAATTGAGTAGTACACATATACACACACACGCGCGCCTTCCATGTAACAATATATAGGTCTGTTCCTTACAAAAGTTTGACGGTAATGATCTGGTGATTCATAAAATTATTAAATATACTGCTGTGGGAAACGAGGGCCAAGAGGATTCCATACAGGAGTGGTTTCTGGAATATGTGCTTTGTCAATTAAATGCAGGATTGCTGGATAGCCTAGTGCAGTGGAAACAGCTTCTGCAATCCCTAGTGACTTTACCACTTGGGAAAAGATATCGAGAAACGACGAATATTTGCCAGGAATGACATATGTAGGAATATTTAAAAACTCTTACATTGCAGCGAAAATAAGTAGGATTAACTAATTTTGTCATTTCTCACGTAAAGAAGCTGCAGCGAGGCACTCATGGAACAGATAATTAGATGCGATATTTTCACAGCTAGGTAGGTAGTCTTTTTTCGATATAGGTTAGTGGTCTCACCGTCTCGAACCGATACATAAACTCCGCCGGACCCTGAATGCATGGATACCTTAACTCACTAGACGTCGGTTGTAGCCTTGGTTGGGTTGTATGTACGCATGGGGGTCAATAGTTCTGTCCTGATATCGCGACACAAGATGAACCTCCACCAAATTTGCATCCATCCCCCCAGTAACATTCTTCTTTAACAACCAACCTGCTAAAGTTCTCTACCACCCACAGCCGGCATTCAGTCTCTCTAGTTGTTATTGAGTTGTTTATCTTCTCTTTAATCACCTTAGCATTGAGCAGTGTTACTAGACAACTCGTGGTGCCATTTGTCTGGTTCCACGTGGCATGAATAATCGTCAACAGTTTGTCACCTTCACAATGCCTGAAGGGATCAATTTCGTGCCAATAATCGTGCCAATAAAACACATCAGTTATCACCAGTACAGTATTTGAGTTGCGTTTGCAGACATATAGTGTATTGGCCATGCACGTATCACTGTATAAAGCCTAGGTATGTGTAATTCACTAACCACACTTCAAGGTAACAAGCCATACATAAAAGGCGGAGGGGATAGCTAAACAGTCAGTGCATGGCAAGTGGTGCATACAGACTTGGGTAATCAGCTGTATGACCTCACGTAATCTGAAGTGGCGATGTGCAATATTCCAGCAGGGTCGAGTATATTAACAAAACATCTCAGAGTTTGGACTTGTTCATATGTTTGCATTACTGTCCTCACCATGGTGTTTCAGGCTCATTTCGAAGCAGTGAATAGTTTTGTTATTCTATTTGTATGAGTTGATTTTACTATTTCGAAGCAGTGTCGGGTCCAAGTGTTTTTCCATGAATAAACGCTTACGAACAAAATGCTAAGCTGAACTATGCTTTTGTGAATACGAGGCCAGGTCGCAACAGCATTCATACATGGCTCTCTGCATACATTTTCCACCACAACAACAACTGCGAAACAATCCCCTACCTGTTGTGAAGCGACCTGTAGTAATTGCTTGCGTTCGAAGCGAGGAAATAATAATAATAAAAAAAGAAAAGAAAAAAAAAATGACGTGAATGAGCGAGAGTGAGGGAATCGAGTCTTCTTCTTTTTTCTCTCCTTTTATTTCGATACCTGTACTCAAAATTCCCTCTGAAATGATTCCAAACGTGAAGATGCAAATGAGGATGTAATGGATCCGGAGCTGCCCACACGCCAGTAGTTCCTCCCTTCACTGTCTGTCTCGCTGTTTTAATTCAGTGTATGTGTAATGTGTGTTTTTTTATGTCGTATTTTTTTCCATGAGATATATTAGTACAGTCACGAGCACTAATAAGTATACAGCTCTGGTTGAAGTTTCGAAAAGTCCAATTCACCAACAAACTAATTCCAATGAAGATCTTATTGTGCATTTATTTACTGTATCTAGATATTCGAAGCACACCTGGATACTTATTAGTACTCGTGACTGTACCTTATCATCAACATTTTATATAAGTGTCTTCATATAGCAACGATGATGAGACACTGAGATGAATTATTAAGGGGAGATAGATGCTCTTGTTGGTAAATTGGAATGCTACTGATTCCTCCTAACACTACCAGAAAACACACGCCATCAATGGTACACTAATAGGGGATCTATTTCGTAGTATAGTTTGGAGGAATCGGAGACCTTCCACTTCACCAACCAAAGAATCTCCCCTTAATTAAAGATAGTACAGTATTAGCAAGGAAAATCTGGGGCAAATGATTCTTCCAAAGTCTTCCAAGCAACAACAGACCACCATTATACTTTTTATTAATTAATGATTTGGTCCCGTTTCCCGGCATATTTTAGAGGAATCAAGGCACTCCAATGTACCCAGAAGTATACTATTAACTTACTATCCTTTTAAGGTGGTTGGGGAGTAGGGGGACAGGCTTGGGGGGGTGCGGGAATAGGGGGACAGGCTTGGGGTGGGAAGAAAGCCTGTCCCTTATTCCCGCACCCCCCTAACCCCCCCCCAAGCCTGTCCCCCTACTCCCGCACCCCTCAAAAAAAAAAAAAAAAAAAACGCACCCCCCTAAACCCCCCCAAGCCTGTCCCCTTATTCCCGCACCCCCTTAAGCACTTTCTCCACCACCTTGTATGTAGAATTTCCACTGACTAGGAAATAATTACTTGGTACTCAGAACTACATCAGTCTCCTTCGAACGTCTTGGCTACTAAGATTTTCCAGTTACTCTTGGGTACATGCATAATACATTAGAGCGACTTGATTCCTCTAAATTATACCGGGAAACGAGACCAGCCAGATAAACAAACATAATGGTACCCTATTGCCTGGAATAGTTTGGAGGAATAAGTTGCTGCTCCAGATTTGCCTCCAACACTGTATAGCCTATATAATTATAAATGTTACACCCTGAAATTAATTAGGATCACCTCAAATCTAATAATGACGATCTGTAACTTATTCATGGTTTGTGCATAAATAAAATAAAATATATAAATCAACTTGTTTTCTTTATGTTGTCCTTCCTTCCTTCCTTCCTTCATGTCATTATATAAAAGATAACAAACAGGGTCATGCAGCAAAAAAAAAATATGATACAGGCTGAAGAATGAAAAAAAAAAAAAAAAAATGAAAAAAGAGAGAGATGGAAAAAAAATATGCTCAAAGACTCCGACACAAAAGAGTTTTCGTCTCATTTCCTGCCTTTGTTGTGTGTGCGTTTACTTGTGTGCTTGTGATTGCATGCGCGCATATTGTATACTACGGTTTGTGTATCTGTGTGTTCGTGTATCTGTGTGTTCATGTGCGTTGGCTGTGTGCATACGTTTAATTTTGTGGGTGTCTGTGCGTGTGTGTGTGTGTGATATAGTTTGCGTGTGTGTGTGTGTGTGTGCTTGTTTCTTTTAACGTACGAGTCTAAGTACTTGTATATGTTTGAGAGAGAGAGAGAGAGAGAGAGAGAGAGAGAGAGAGAGAGAGAGAGAGAGAGAGAGAGACTTCTTTATTGGACGATGTGTGTACTTGTCAATGTGTGTGTGTGTGTGTGTGTGTGTGTGTGTGTGTGATCTGGGTACACAGTGTCAGCGTCTGTAATTGTGCGTGTGTGTGTGTGTGTGCGAGCGAGCGTGATATAAGAGGAAATTGTGTGCGGAGTTTGGAAAGAGACTGGCTCAGAGGAGAAAGGTGACGTGAACCGAGGAAGTCCTTGTTCCGAATATAAATAAATCCTGGTCCAGCGAATGAGATGCCAGAGGGAGCAAGAAGGATGGTGAAGGAAGGAAGGAAGAGGTGGCGAAGGAGGGTGAGGGAAAGAGGGAGAGAGAGGTGGCGAAGGAGGGAGGGAGGGAGTTGTGGTGAAGGAGGGTGAGGGAAAGAGGGAGAGAGAGGTGGCGAAGGAGTGTGAGGGAGGGAGATAGGGAGTTGTGCATGGTGAAGGAGGGTGAGGAAAGGAGGAAGGGAGGGAAAGAGGGAGAGAGAGGTGGCGAAGGAGGGTGAGGGAGGGAGTTATGGCGAATTATGGAGGGTGAGGGAAGGAGGGAGGATGAAGGATGGTGAAGGAAGGAGGGAGGGAGAAAGGGACTCAGGGAGAGGTGGCGAAGGAGGGTAAGGGAAGTAGGAAGGTAGAAGGATGGTGAAGGAGGGAAGGAGACATCAAACGAATACATAAAAACAAAGTTGAGGTATCCGAGTTATGTGTTGAGGTATCCGAGTTATGAGTCGATAGGCAACAAGGCCAAAATCTTCATTCAGAGTCATTATTTTTCCTATCGAAACTGAAGAGTAGCAAATGATCATAGACTGAATGTAAAGAATAAAATAAAAACCAAGCGAGGGTATGATCGGTTGAGGCTTTATTGACAAAGTTTCGGTACGGCTTCTTCAGGTTGGTGACTTTATAAACCGCACTGACTGACTGACTTACTGTGTACTCACGGTTGGTAAAAAGGAAAAAAAAAAAAAATACTCAGTTGACACGACCAGAGAAACCTTTGATCCATAATGTTATACCATGTGGCTTTAAAGGTCCAATCCTATGAAGCCGCTGTCATAGTGGCCTGGATTAAATTTTAGTTCCTCAGCAAGTGTATATACTCACTTTATGAAAGAAAATCATAATATCGTGCAAACTGGGCTCAATGATAACCAAAACGAACACAGCAGCTCGTGTTGTTGTTGTTGAAGTTCCTCGTGTTGTTCCCTCCAGTTGTTTTCCACTATCAGTCGTCAGAGGCGTTAGAATTTACAGGTAGTTCGCTTGAGGAAGGCACCGATAGTATTTGATTTTCATCTTTTGTATAGTTGAGGACACAATCATGAAACAGACACACTTCAAATGGCCCTCTTATCAAGGACAGAATATATAGGTCGTATCTGTGCACACAACGTCTCATCCTATGTTATCCTGTGCTCGATAATGGGTCGCGTTTCAGGTGTGCATGTCTGTTTCATATGTCCACAACAGTACGATAGAAACCCTAAGGGACCCTGTGATGTAGTCAGAAAATTGGAGATAAGTGAGTCCTTCAATTATTGCCACGAAACACCATCTATATATAGGGAAGGAGCTTGTGTCGTGGCATGGTCAGGAGGAATCAGAAGCCTCCTATTTTCATACACAATCACAGGGTCCTTAGGGGCGGCAAAGCATTCACACTCTCTTGACCATTGATGAACCGAAGTCAACTCACGACAGCAGAAGAATTCATTTACGCGTTCCCTATTTCCACGGGAGAAGGAGAAATAAACAAACAAACTCATGCACTGTCTTCCGGTATGCGTTTCCAGTAGTAGTTGGTGTTGGAAATCTTGCAGTCACGAACCAAACTGACTGACGAGACGAAATTCCCCCCAAAATATCAAACATTATTATTTTATCTCCTTGGAAGTTAGGGCTTGTTTTGTGTCGTGAGCGAAAGAAAGAGGAGGGAGGAAAGAAAAGAAGGCAATGAGAAAGAAATTCCCACAAATAAAAACAAAACAAAACAAAAATTATCTCCTTGGTAGTTAGTGTAGTTAGCCTAGTGCATAGTTTGTTATGTGTCGTGAGCGAAAGAGGAGAAGGGAGGGGAAGAAAGTAGAGAGAGAAAAAAGGATGAACAGCGAAATATTTCTATACCTTAGCAAGAGAGAGGCGAGAGGAACATGAGAGGAAAGTGAGAGAAGGAGAAGGAGATGGGTGAAGGGAAGGTGAGAGAAATGGGATGAAAGTTGGTGGGAATAGAGGTATTAAAAGAAAGTGAGAGAATAATAATTGAAAGGAAAGAGATAGATAGGGGACGAATGCAGGTGGGAAGGAAAGTGGAAAGTGGTGAATGGAAGGAGAAGGAAAGAGGACAAGGGGGGAAGGAAAGTGTGAGAAAAGGGGCGAAAGAGTATGAGAAGAGAGGGAGAGAGAGAGAGAGAGAGAGAGAGAGAGAGAGAGAGAGAGAGAGAGAGAGAGAGGAAGGGGAGAGAAAGGGAGATAAAAACTGGTGAGAGAAGAGAGGTTAAATTAAAGTTAAAGAAAAAAGTGAAAGAGTGAGGACAGGCGTGAAGGAGGGAAAGAGGAAAAGCGTGTAGGTGAGGAGAGAGAGAGAGAGAGAGAGAGAGAGAGAGAGAGAGAGAGAGAGAGAGAGAGAGAGAGAGGTGAAGAAGATTTTAATAAGGGGCGAAAGAATACATAAGAGAAGGGTAAGAGAAACAGTATTAAAGAAGAGAGAGAGAGAGAGAGAGAGAGAGAGAGAGAGAGAGAGAGAGAGAGAGAGAGAGAGAGGTCGGAAGATAATTTAAAAAGGAGGCGAAAAAGTAAGAGTCGTAAAGGTGAAAAAAACAAGATTAAAGTAAAGTGAGACAAGAGAGAGAGAGAGAAAGAGAGAGAAATGAGGAGGAGAGTGAGTGTGAGGAGAGTGAGAGAAAAGGGTTGAAAACTGGTGAGGAAGTGGCTGGTTGGTAGGTGGAGCGGGAAGTACAGTCTGATACAATAGTTCGAGTCAGCTACCAAGAGAGAGAGGTCAGGGTAACTGCTTGCCTTGTGGTGCCATTAGTCGTAAACATTTTCGCCACCACGTTAGGTTAGGTTAGGTTAGGTTAGATTAGATTTGGTTAAGTTAGCTTTTGGTTAGGTTAGGTTAGGCTGGGTTTGGTTAGGTTAGGTTAGGATAGGTTTGGTTAGGCTGGGTTTGGTTAGGTTAGGTTAGGATAGGTTTGGTTAGGTTGGGTTTGGTTAGGTTGGGTTAAGTGTTAGGTTAGATTTGGTTAGGTTAAATATTGTTTGGTTGGGTTAGGTTTGGTTAGGTTTGGTTTGGTTAGGATAGGTTGGGTAAGTTAGGTTAGGTTAAATTAAGCAAGGTTAGGTTAGGTTCAAGTGCTTAGAATTGGATTGTGCATCATATTTTTGTGGTTCGCAATTAGCAGTAAATCTGGAGCAACTGATTCCTCTAAACTATTCCAAGCAACAGACCACCATTATTTTTGTCCTACTGGTCCTGTTTCCTAACATAATGTGGAGGAATCATGGCGCTTTATTATACCAAAAACATGTTATCGCCATAGTGGTTACAAGCGGCCTCTCTCTCTCCCTCTCTCTCTCTCTCTCTCTCTCTCTCTCTGGTTGGCAATGCATGGGCCACACTTTGGTTTCTGACTGTACAAAACTTTGGGGAGAAATTAGTGACTTGGCAACTCAGTACAAACCCTAATTTAGGACTAAACTTGTGTAGCCACCCTAATTTGGCCCATTTTCTGGCCCGACCCACTGTAAGAGCTCATGACAAACCGAGAACTTTCCTCACTGTTTCTCCCACAACACAACAACACCGAGGAAAAGTGGAATGCAAAACAGCCGGTGTGAGTGTGTGTGTGGTGCTATTTCCCGACATGTACAGTCGCGGTCAATAATAATCATCCATATACGGGTAACTCACGTAAGAGTTTGACAGCTTCCCTCTGTTCCTTAGATAATAAACTTTCTAATAAATAGGTTAAGTATTATCTTTTAATATAATACAAGCAGCTACGCACTACATAAAACAATAACATCATATGTGAACGTGAAAACATTAGACAGTAAATTGTTTGAGATACCCATATGTGGATGATTATTATTGACCGCGACTGTACAGTTGAGCAAGTAGAAAGTGCAAGAATAATATGGTTGTAGCCTATATTGCAAAATCTTCACCACCACTCAAAGTTCAGCCAATCACATTCCACCTTACATTGGCTCTGAGGTTCCTAGTGAGTCATTCATAAAAATACAAGGGCTTACTGCAATGAACTGCCAAATGTTGACCTATATAGCCATTTTTTTTCCTTTTTTGCACATCCTACTTGCTCAACTATACAATAATTAATAAAAAAAAATAAACAGTCCTTCACTTACCCTTCGCTAACCCTAAGTATACATTATATATATTTAACATGTTCCATATAATTGTTTAAGAAATTACGTATGAATGGATAAAAAAAAAAAAAAAAAAAAAATACGTAATCTCATTTTTCTATCAATACATGTACACCAAAAATTCTGGTACAGTCGCGGCTCATAGTCCTTGAACAGACAGACTTCCCCTTACACTCTGGTCACTGTACACTAAACCGAAACGAAGAAGCAGCAACAAAACTCTTAAGGGTAACATTACGTGGAAAGCAAGCAGAATGATCTACCCTCACACCTCTCTCTCTCTCTCTGTGGCTGGGTGCATGCTAGTTCGGAGGTCGTGACGTGTGTGTGTGTGTGTGTGTACGTGACGTGTGTGTGTATGTGTGTGTGGTGTGTGTACGTGACGTGTGTATGTGTGTGTGTGTACGTGACGTGTGTGTACGTGACGTGTGTGTGTGTGTGTGGTGTGTGTACGTGACGTGTGTATGTGTGTGTGTGTACGTGACGTGTGTGTGTGTGTGTGTGTGTGTGTGTGTGTGTATGTGTGTGTGTGTGTGTGTGTGTATTGATGAGTTTGGCCTCAGTCACGGGCGTCATGAAACCTACATCCAGTGTCAGAACATGAATAACTAAGAATATATCCCACTAAACCCGTCTGCTGAATTCCTGACCGGGCTAACTTGTTCATATATAAATAAATACCTTGAACTGTGTGATTATTAAGGGTCGGCATTTTTATTTTATTTTTCAGTGTTTGTAGGTAGGTAGGTGTGTTGTAAATGCAAACCTTTTTTCCACCACTCACTCAACTTGTTCATATATAAATATTCTGCAGTGTTTATTAAGTCCAGACATATTTTCCTTTTTCTTTTCTTTTTTCCCCCTTTCTTCAGAGTTTGTATGTAAATGTGGTAAATGTAAACTTTGTCCCCCACTCACTGTACGGTACTGTGGTCGTCGGGACTGTGAGGACAAATTGTGGAGCCAAAATGTGGTGGTGGGTTGCAGAATATTTACTCGTGTACACATGGTTTAACTGTCAGCGAGGTGACGTGAGCAGACTGACAGACGTCCCGGAGTTTTCTTGACTGTCAGTTTTGCAGTGATTATTTTAAAAGTATGCTTGTTTTCCACAGTTATACAGGAAGATAAATTTCTGTGTGTGTTTATTGTGCCCCTTTTGCTTAGACTATTATTTTGTGGGTATATATTATGTAAGTATATATTATTAAGTATATTTTATTACGTATATATTATTAAGTATATTTTATTACGTATATATTATTAAGTATATTTTATTACGTATATATTATTAAGTATATTTTATTACGTATATATTATTAAGTATATTTTATTACGTATATATTATTAAGTATATTTTATTACGTATATATTATTAAGTATATTTTATTACGTATATATTATTAAGTATATTTTATTACGTATATATTATTAAGTATATTTTATTACGTATATATTATTAAGTATATTTTATTACGTATATATTATTAAGTATATTTTATTACGTATATATTATTAAGTATATTTTATTACGTATATATTATTAAGTATATTTTATTACGTATATATTATTAAGTATATTTTATTACGTATATATTATTAAGTATATTTTATTACGTATATATTATTAAGTATATATTATGTGTTAATCCTCTAAACCAATTATTATATACCGACGGAGGTTATTTTTATTCAGGATTTTCAATGATTTAATGTGTCTCAGGAAAATCCCAATCGTTCAATGGTTAATTAATGGGTCACCGTAATTCCTTGTTGGTCTGTTGATTCCTCCAAACATTGCCCCAGCCAGATAACACTCAATTTCATTCTATGGATAACGAAGGGATCCGTCTGGTTGCATTTTGTTTGCCGAGACTTGAATTATAGAAAGACGAAGGTTGATCTATCGTGGTATTTTTATTTTATTTTTTTTTTTTTTCAGATGAATTGTAGTAAAGTTTTGCCTTCTTTAGAATTTGAGACCTTATTAGTGAAACTTTGGTTAAGATTGAATGAAGGTTAAGAAGCGAAAGTTGGATAGAGATTGCAGGGCCATGCTCGTGTCGGAAGTTGGTTCAAGTTGGTACGAAAAGAGGCCAGAGAAAGTTAGCATAATTTTTAACCCATTAAGAAGCAGGTGACGCACTTTTTTTTTTTTTTTTTTTTTTTTTATTCTGTAACAAACACCAGACGATATTAAATCATAGGTAAAAGTCCAGAGGATGTAAATTTATGACAGGTGGAGAGAGACTGTATTATGACAGGTGGGGAGAGACTGTATTATGACAGGTGGGGAGAGACTGTATTATGACAGGTGGGGAGAGACTGTATTATGACAGGTGGGGAGAGACTGTATTATGACAGGTGGGGAGAGACTGTATTATGACAGGTGGGGAGAGACTGTATTATGACAGGTGGGGAGAGACTGTATTATGACAGGTGGGGAGAGACTGTATTATGACAGGTGGGGAGAGACTGTATTATGACAGGTGGGGAGAGACTGTATTATGACAGGTGGGGAGAGACTGTATTATGACAGGTGGGGAGAGACTGTATTATCGACTGTAACTGGAAGGTGACTGACTGACTGACTGACTCACTACTCCAGATTATTCCACAAGATCCACTCAGGTCGCTTTATCTGTTTCATGACTTTGGAAAAATTATCATCCATAAAAATTCCTGATAAAAAACAGCCTTCCTTAACCCATGAAAAATAGCGGCTGGAATCAGATATATTATATTTAAACCACGTGATTTAGACTACCTCCAGACGATCTGAGATACAGCATAAACATGAATGGAAACCTTTCACACACCCAAATATTAGCCTAACCTGAGAATGCTTACAATAATGTGTGTGTACGTGTGTGTGTGTGTGTGTGTGTGTTTTTTTTTATTCTGACTAATTACAATAGTCTATAATGTGTGTGTGTGTGTGTGTGTGTGTGTGTGTGTGTGTGTGTGTGTGTGTGTGTGTGTGTGTGTGTGTGTGTGTGTGTGTGTGTGTGTGTGTGTGTGATATATTCTGAATTATTACACTAGTCTATAATAATCAGCTTAGTTCCTTTCGTGGCTCAGCGGTAAGACCTTCATCATTCCTATATAGTCGTGGACCAAAGAGGTGTTGGTTGGAATCAAAGTCAAGACGGGGATTCCTTTGTTATATATATTCGTTCCAATTTAAGGACACTGTGGTCATGTATGAAAATTAGAGGCTTCTGATTCCTCCTGACTTTACCGTGAAACAAGCTCTTTCCCAATAGGTGGTGTTTCGCGGCAGTAATTGAAGGATTCATTTTATTTCCACCACAGGGTCCCTTAATTAACATGCAAGCTGCCATTGATCTCCTCGTGGTGTAGCCTTATAAAATGAACGAGTATTTGGCATGACATTGATGTATTATACTCCATACTTATATATTCAGAGCCCAAAATACGATATCAATCACCAATTTAATATGGAGAGGAAAATGATCTTCCAATGCACCACTTTCCAATCTGCCCTAATTAAGTCAGCAGAGTGAGTGTGTGTGTGGGTGTTTATTTTTTTTATTTTTATTTTTTTTCTCGTGCCACCCAATTAAGGATATCGAAGGCCATACATACATGAAAGGCACCAAACCTAACTATTATTAAACCTTTTGACGATGGATGGTTGACTGACGACTTGTGCATTCCTCTCTTGACTTCAATTAACCAGGCGAGTATTCTTGTTGGAGGTTAGTAGATAATTATAGTTACAGTCAGCACCTTACAGATTTTGGATAGGACTCAAGACCGAAATATTATTGTTTGCTGTTCGTAAGAAATGATTGCAAGAGTCATAAGCTGTTGTTGTTTGAGTGATAAAATGAAGTTAGTGCAAATATTGGTAAATTACACTTACAAAATCCACACACACTATAAAAAAAAATGTAGTAAATTACAGTTAGAAAGTTCACACACACACACTAAAAAAAAAAAATGTAGAATAATGAACAAATCACCATTGCAAAAGGGTGTCTGTCGCAAATGACGCCCCAAAGAGGTAACATTGGCACGAATTAATTGCAGTAAATGGGATGCAATAGAGAGGAAAGGGTGTTTATTAACCGCGTCTAATTAAGTCAGTAATTACCTTCGGCCCATCCTGCACACCTTGTTCACACCTGGCTAAGTTGTAGAGGAAATGCATTGGCCCCGATTATACCCTGTGGTTTGGCAAATAATTAAAGGGGAGATTCTCGTGTTGGCAAATTAGAAGGCTACTTACTGATTCCTCCTAACTGTGCCAGAATTCAGACCTTCTCGATGGTACTAATAGGGGATCTGCTGTTTCTCTTGTTGGAAACTTAGAATGCTACTTACTGATTCCTCCTAACTGTGCCAGAATTCAGACGCCCTCGATGGTACTAAGAGGGGATCTGCTGTTTCTCTTTTTGGCAAATTAGAATGATATATACTTACTGATTCCTCCTAACTGTGCCAGAAGTCAGACGCCCTCGATGGTACTAAGAGGGGATCTACTGTTTCTTGGCATATTATAGTTTGGAGGAATCAGAGTAGCCTAGGCACCTTCCAATTCACCAACTATATATTCTTCCCTGTAATTAAGGTCTGTTTGTAATGATATCTGATGGTATGGTAGTCTGCCCTTAGAGATGATGTGTGTGTGTTAATAAGAGAGCATCGTATTATTATTATTATTATTATTATTATTATTATTATTATTATTATGGGGTTCGGCATTTCTGTATTGATCGTGTGTGTGTGTGTGTGTGTGTGTGTGTGTGTGTGTGTGTGTGTGTGTGTGTGTGTGAAAACTTATTAAGTGAGTGAATGGGCGAACGTGTGCCATTGTTTGCTTTGTGTGTGTGTGTGTGTGTGTGAGTATTTGTGTGTGCCTGGGTGTATGTATGTGTGTAAACCTCTGTTCCTGTGTGTGTGTCTGTGCCTGGCTGTATGTGTGTAAGCCTCTGTTCCTGTGTGTGTGTGTGTGTGTGCGCCTGAGTGTATGTGTATAAGCCTCTGTTCCTGTGTGTGTGTGTGTGTGTGTGTGTGTGTGTGTGTGTGTGTGTGTGTGTGTGTGTGTGTTTCGCCGGTCTATTCCCAGCAGGTAGTCTTTTAAGGTCTGTGAGGGTGAAGGCAACTTTAGGGAGTGAGGAATGAGCTGATGCACGTCGTAGCTCACATTACGGTATGCAGGGCAGTGAGGCATTAATCTGAGGTCTACTATATAGCCAAGTACAGTACAGTTACAGCAAAAACACAGTATACAAGCATCTTTTTTTTTGCCTGTAGTGTCACCATCGAAACACTGTATCCAGGTGTTTTTTTTTTTTTTTTTTTTTTTTTTTTTGCCTGTACAGTCTCCATCCAAACACTGTACCCAGGCCTTGTTGACGTAAGGAAGTAATTGAATCGAGGGTTAAGGAACCTATAGATGTCCTAAGCAACTATCTATGTTCTCTCCAAAGCCACTACTATTAAAAAAAAAAAAAAAAGATAAAATACAGACATAAACTGCAAGGGATTTTTCTGTCTGTTGTTGGCACTTTTTGTTTAGTCACTCCAAGTCCAGCACATTTTTTAAAGGGTAAGCCTAATTAAGGATATTAATCGCAAAACACGACCTATGAGGAAAAAAATATATAACTGGGATTAACGCACTCGGTGGAATTATTGCAGTTTCGTGGAAATTTGGTTCGGATTGATGTGAAATTATATCCGATGGCGACCCGTGAGTGAGTGAGTGTACAGTAATGAACAGAAAGGAACTATTTTTTTTTTTTTTATCGTAGTTGTTTGATAAATGGCCAGCCAATCACTCCAGGGCATGAGTGAACGAAAAGTATATAAATTAATGAAACTTGGGAATTGCTTCAACATTACGCTATACAGTTCTATATTCCATTATTGGGTTAAACTAGACCCAGATTAGCCACTGCCCAAAAGGTCAAAACAAGTCAAAAAAAGGTCAAAATAGGCACTGTATGAATAATGGGCGTAAGTTTTATAATTACTTATTTTTTTATTTATGTATATTTTTCGCTCCAAGGGGAATGTTTATATATATATATATATATATATATATATATATATATATATATATATATATATATATATATATATATATATATATATATATATATATATATATATATATATGTATATATATATATATATATGTATATATATATATATGTATATATATATATATATGTATATATATATATATGTATATATATATATATATATGTATATATATATATATGTATATATATGTATATATATATATGTATATATATATATATATGTATATATATATATATATATATATGTATATATATATATATATATATATATATATGTATATATATATATATATATATATATATATATATATATATATATATATATATATATATAATTATATATATATATATATATATATATATATAATTATATATATATATATATATATATATATATATATAATTATATATATATATATATATATATATATATATATATATATATATATAATTATATAAAATTGCATGTTAGCAATTTGACCCAGTTGTCTTCGTGAACCAGCAACACGTACAGTACCAGTATTGCCTCATTACTATCTGCTCCAGCTGTCATTATCACCACACGGCCTTTTAGGGAATAGTATACATTGGGTCCATTAGAGAGCCTCGATTCCTCCAAAGTACGTCAGGAAACAGGACCAGAATATCGTAAGTAATGGTGACCTGTTGCTTAGAATAGTTTGGAGGAATGAGTTGCTCTAGATTTACCAGCACTGTACTACACCCTTAAAGAAAATTTCAGAGTATTGTTCTAGCATTGTGCTCACTATACATACATGTTATTCACTAATGCTTACGGAGTGCTACACAAAATTGAATAGGCTATAGTCATTATGGGAACAGTGCAGTGATGGAAAATCTGGAGCGACTGATTCCTCCAAAACGTTCCAAGCAACAGGCAGCCATTATTTTTGTTAATCTTTTCCTGTTTCCTGGCATACTTTGGAGGAATCAAGGCGCTCCAATGTACAAAACAATAGAATAGAATACACTCATTACGGACCCTGTGATCGTGTATGAAAATTGGAGGCTTCTGATTTCTTCCTGTCCATGCTACGAAACAAGCTCCTTACATATAAGTGGTTTTTCGTGGCAATATATGAAGGACTCATTTATTTCCAATTTTCTGACAACATCACAGGGTCCCATAATGAAAAAAAAAAAATGAACTTACACCAAAATATCATACCAGTGTAAATAGTAAAGTGGGAAGGCAGAGGTTAAAAACAAAACAACAACAACAAAACTGCTCGAAGGGAACCAAAAAAAACTCTGAAAAAGGAAAAATAAGAAAATAAAAAAACGGAAAAAGGAAAAAAAAAAAACAATCTGAAAAGGAAAGGAACCAAAGAAACCTGAGGAAACTACATTAAAAAAACGGAATTGTAGTAGTAGCCTCACTTTCTTTTCTTGCCGATTATCTCTCCTTCCCCTGCATGGTGTGGAACAAGGTTGGAGAGATAAACAAGTCTTTGCGAGTTGAGGCCAAACGAGTCTAAGAAAATGGCGGGAATCTGAAATTAGTTTGAGAGTAGTGGGTGTTCTCTTTCTCTCTCTCTCTCTCTCTCTCTCTCTCTCTCTCTCTCTCTCTCTCTCTCTCTCTCTCTCTCTCTCTCTCTGTTTTCCCACTCATTTTTCTCCCCTCTCTTACTTCCCTTCTCTCTCTCTCTCTCTCTCTCTCTCTCTCTCTCTCTCTCTCTCTCTCTCTCTCTCTCTCATTTCTTCGTTTAGCAGAAATTAACTTTAGGCATTCAGGAAGCTCTGATGTTACAAGTTAGGGGCTACACTCCTTAGGCTATTGCATAATTTGCTTGTTTTGTTGCATCTAATATTTAAGAGATCACAACACGTATACAGACACGAGCTAAAATAAGTATCCAGGCTTGCTTCGAATAGCCTGAACGAGAAATAAACCAACTCCAGCAAATATGAGAAAAGGTTAAGGGGGTGCGAGATTAGGGGACAGGCTTGGAGGGGGGGGGGGGGCTGGGGTGTGTGGGAATATGGGGACAGGCTTGGGGTGGGTAGAAAGCCTGTCCCCTATTCCCGCATCCCCCTAACCCCCCCCCCCAAGCCTATCCCCCTACTCCCGCACCCCCCCAAACACCCCCGACCCTCTTAAACCCCCCCCCCCCCCAAACCTGTCCCCCTATTCCCGCATCCCCTTAAGCGATATGATTAGTTCACTTGTATGTCAGATAATTAATTCGACACTTCAACAACAACAACAACACTTGGATATTCATTATGGCTGGTGACGGTACCGTGTTTAGTTATTCTTCTTGTATCTCTCTCCGTCGGCGTGAGATATATAGGGATCGCCAATCGTATAGTTAGTGAGTAATTTCGTGCACAGAAACATCAGTCTCACTTCTCTCCCTCTTCCACATCCTGCCCCCCTTCTCCTGTCAACCTACCCCTGTAAAGAATATTTCAAACTGTTCGATTTTTTTTTTTTTTTTTTTTTCCCACGAACAGGCCACAGAAATCTTACACTGGAAAACAAGAAAAATGGTGAAAAGTTGTTGGTGACAATAACCGATTGAAGAAATTTGTTTTCTCTGATACGAATAAACAGATGATTCTTATTCAGAGAAGAAAATACATGTGTGTTTTTTCTGATACGAATGTGCAGGTGTGGTTTATTCATTTATTATATTCATGTGTAAAAAGATGCTGCTATTTTTTTTATACTATCTATAGGCTGTACGAATATTGGTCTAATCAAGGAAGGAAAGACGTGAGATAGAGAAAACATACAGAAAATTATTTAAAAAAAGTGAGAGTTTATTTCTGTAGGCTATATTTGCAAAGGATAGAAAGAAGCCCCGAGTCGTAAGGTCAACATCATTAAAGACTAAACATTGGAAATATATCACAGGGGAAGAGGACCAATTACCAAGGACACTCCCAATATAAAGAGGTATAATAACACTCACACATTAAAGGTGGTAATTCTTTTTTGGTACACTGGAGTGCCTTGATTCCTCCAAAGTATGCTAGGAAACAGGACCAGAGGGGCAAAAATAATGGTGTTCTGTTGCTTGGAATAGTTTGGAGGATTCAGTTGCTCCTGAATTAGCAACACAAAACTTCCCCATTTAAACTGATGGCTTTAGTTTGTTGTCTGGTTCCAAGCTGAGAGTCGCCTGTTGTATATGTTAGTTTGAGTGAGGTCTTAAGTTATATTATTAATTTTGTTCTCCTTTATCTCCCTTCCTTCTTTGTTCGTTTCTCTTTCATCCTTCGTGGTTATCTGTTTATCTTTCCTTCAGAACTCCTCTCTCTAAATCTCTCCTTTCCTTATCTCTCTTTTCTCCTTCTTCGTCCTTCCATTTTCCCTCCATCTCCTCTCTTCTTTCGTGTTGCCTGTTCCTCTGTAAGTTCTTCCCTCTGTCTCCTCTCTCTATTTATCTCTCCTTCCCTTATCTCTCTTTTCTCCTTCTTCAACCTTCCTTCTTCCTTCCATCTCCCTCATTTACTTTACACGAATCTCTTCCCTCCATCTTCTTCTATTCCTCTCTTTCCTCCCTTTTCTTCAATCCACTATTCCCCCTCCCCCAAACCCCTCCTTTTACTCCTCATTCTCCTCTCTCTTCTTAAGGACCCTGTGATCGTGTATGGGAATTGGAGGCTTCTGATTCCTCCTATCTATGCCACGAAACAATAACCTTCCAAATAGGTGTGTGTGTTACGTAGCAATTTTTGAGGGACTCATTATCTCCAATTTTCTGAATTTTATGAAAGGTACACACATACACACCCATAGACACACACACACACACGGACGTACTGTACATAGGATAGATACACACATAGGTGTGACGGTGATGTGAGAATGATTAGATAATGTAATTTATAATATGGCAATTACAACTTACCTTGCCCGGTTAATTTATGATCTTCGTTGGTTGGCTGCAGCGAAGAAAGTACTCAGGGTTAACTCCCCGTTTAGGCCTCAATCATCACGCACATAATAAATTTTTATGTTAAGGGTTCTTCCCGATATATATGTATTTATATAGATAACAAATCTACTGGTGCATTTAAACAACCAATTGCAAATTTTCTATATTTATTCAACTCCAGTATGCCAACATGAATAAATTAATTTCACACACACACACACACACACAACTCACGCTCACGCAACGCTAACTAGCTACTCGCTCTCGTTACCTCTCGCTCTCGCGACGATAGTCTAGCTTACGTTAACACTTGTAGTAATTCTATCAATTGTTACGCGAGTTGGAATATTTCTTAATGTCTCACACTTGGGAATAATTTAGAGTCTCACAACACACTCGTAATTTTCAAAGATCCAGCTCCCCCTCACCTTAATTCACTTACTGAACCACCGTCGATGCAACTGGCCAGTATACAACTGTAAAGCCTTGGAATCGTGGTAATATCCAACGAATTCGGCGTCTACGTTGATCCTTCCCCACTCAACACGTGGAGGATTAATTCAGGCAAGCGGAAGCTAGTTTACGAGTGTTGTCTCTCCAAGTGTCCTGTTCCAACTAACCTATATTTCCAAAATTGACTGGAGGCTGGAAGTTCAAAATTTCTACTGACTCCTCCTCCTATCTGTGTTCGTTTGTCCTAACTGGCTACGATTTACATTGTACCCACTTATACTGAGTTATACATGCAATTGCAATTTACCTATGGCGTGCTAATAATTCCCAATGATTTCCCTCCACTTCACGATCATTTGCAATACCATAAGTTACCCTGGTAGCATAATTTATCAATACAAGATGTACTTAATGTACGAACACCTATATGACTGAATGTGACAAATTCAGTTGAAACCCAGCCTTCCTGACCCTTTTCTAATTTTGGCTACTAATCCACTACCTGTGGATTAACTAGGCTGCACCCCAACTTAACCCACTCCTGTCTCCTTTGTCTCGTGAATGGAATATTCCAGAACCTTCTCTAGAACATTCTATATTGAGACCAGTATGGAATTTTCCAACTCTCTGTAATTCAAATTACGTCACGAGTATTATGTCTGACTCGTGACATTCGCCCACACAAAGAGACATTGCTCTATGCAATGTTTAATAGATTCGTGAAGTGGTAACGACGCCTTTGCATGTATAACTATTACAATAACAATTCATCCACACTTCACTTATTCTTGTATGTGTCAATTACTATCACCAGTTACGTGTTCATTTTTGCCAATGAGTGGAAAACTCCCAACAGTTACTTTAGCTTTTCAATCTTAGGAAGAAACTCCGAGACAAGAATGAATGTACCTGGTAATTTCTGCTCAGTACAATTTGTACACATTTAAGCAATGTATAAGTGTGGTGTATGTAATGCATTGTGTATTTGTTACATAATATGTAGGAAATGCAACAATATCTCTGGAAGGCAATACATATATTAGTGAATTATCCGAGCCTTGGATCAGAGTAAACCGCTAGAATCTGTGTCTTGGATAAGGTTACACAAAATAATGCAATAATATTCTGGAAGGCAATATATATATTAGTGAATTATCCGAGCCTGGGATCAGAGTAAACCGCTAGAATCCGTGTCTTGGATAAGTTGCACAAAATACAATACATATAACATCGGATTTTTCCCCAACACCCTAGGAAACCCCTTGATCTGAGTCGCATAAGACTCGTGCTCGTTGCGCTCGGAGATGTAACAATTACGAGCAATTCGACCCGGAGGATACTTCTGCCGGTCGATCTTTGCATGAATATTTACTCGGTTAACACTAATTAACGAGTAATTTGACCCGGAGGATACTTCTGCCGTCTGGGAGTATATCCCTCGTCACCCTCGGGGATTACCACAGCAGCGCTAACCATGTCTACTGCTGGGGAAAAATGACCACGGACTAGACTTAACACTTCACTCTGTTCTGAGGTGATGTTACAACAGCCTGCCCCAAATGTGGTAACAATGGAAGTACACCCCTGTTGGGTGGTGTAATATTCCTTAAGCATATTAATATGGAACCGCTTGGCTTCACCTTTGATTTTAACTATGTAGTTAAGGTCATTCACCTTCTTGACTACTTCAAAGGGACCCTTCCACTGAGCCAACAACTTATTATGAGCTGTTGGTAACAGAACGAGACACTTCCCCCCTACCTGTAGCGTTCGGAGCTTAGTTTTCCTATCATAGTAGGACTTCTGAATCTCCTTTGCTTTAGATAACTCCTGCTTTGCAATCTCGCAGGTTTGCTGTAATCGTTCTGCCAAATCAATTACATAAGAATAAGTGGTTTTCACCACGGGATCCGATTCCTCATCGTCCCAAAGTTCACGTAGAACCTGAAGTGGTCCTCGAGCAGGTTTACCATACACTAACTCGAATGGACTAAATTGCAACGATGCCTGAGGTGCTTCGCGATACGCGAACAGTAGTGGCGAGATATACCTGGACCACTCCCTAGGTTGTTCTACTGCCATCCTCCTCAACATTTTCTTGAGAGTACCATTAAACCTCTCACACAACCCATTACACATTGGATGATAAGGTGTTGTCCTCAACCCTTTAACTGAGAGTAATCTCCACAATTCCTCCATCATCGCGGAGGTAAATTGACTGCCTCGGTCGGACAATACCTGCTTTGGTATGCCGACACGACAGAATATATCCAACAAAGCTTCAGCCACTGTAGTGGCTTCAATATCACGCAGAGGCACTGCTTCAGGCCATCTGGTCGCGAAATCCACACAGGTAAGAATATACTTGGCACCGTCCGTAGCCCTCGGAATAATCGGTCCAACAATATCAACCGCTACTCTCTCAAATGACTCTGAGATAAGCGGTAGAGGATTAAGAGGTGCGGGCTTCACCCGACCCCTGTCACACGTTTTCTGACAAACGTCACATGACCTCAACAATCTCCCTATCTCTCTCCCCATACCTGGCCAATAGAAATGAGACTGAATCCTATCAATTGTTTTCCTCATCCCCATATGACCCCCTAATATAGCATGATGACCCAGGGTAAACACAGCCTGTCGGTATTTCTCTGGTACGAGAAACTGAACCCTCTCTTCCCCATCGGGGTTTACTGTACGTCGGTAAAACCTGTTTCTCCTCCTGACGTAACTGGTTACAATACCATGTCGATCTCTACTGTCACCCTCAAGTGCCTGCTTGCGAACAAGGGCCAATGAAGGGTCACTTGCTTGCTCTGCAATTACATCCTCGCAATTGACGAGGTCGGCGGCAGTTGTCACTTGAAGTGGAACAACTGTTTTCTTCGCATGCACCATACCCCTGGTTACAGCAGCTGCACCAGTCTGTGTGGAAACTTCCACTGAACATGCATTCTTAACCCCTGGTATATTTCCTATTACCAAATCTGACACAGGATTTTGCATGACTGCTGCAATTACCTGGCCTGTATAAAATGGACTCTCCACTGCAACTTTAGCAAGAGGATAGAGCCTCCTGGTACCATCAATCATAGTGATAGTTACCTGCTCCCCTGTAAAATCATTAGAAGCAACTAAACCATCAGCGACACAACACCCCGATGACCCATTATCTCGAAAGACTTCAACAGATATCCCGTTAACAATTCCCGGACAAATATGGAAACCAGACTTACCTTTCGAGACTCCTGTCGCGTTTAGTCACAATTGATGAGGTTCGTGAACCGACTGAGGCACTCGCGGTTCTACACTAGGTTGAACCGCCACAGGTGAATACTGTGGTTCACCCTGTGTTGCAGCTGCCGATCGCTGATAATAACCTTTATTTCCACCGTGGTTATTACTATTTTTCCAGTTACTTTTTCCTTGGTAACGGTACTGATTGGACTGCTGCGAATAGTGATTATTACCTTGTTTCTGGGTATGATTAAAATGAGGTTTAGGTTGCAGACGAACAATTTGACTCTGCTGCTGTGACTGATTTTTACTCGACTGGTTATATGAAACAGCAGAGTTCTGAGAAGGCTTATCCGACTGATTAATTTTCTTATTAGGCTGAATCCGCGTGTGGTAACCATACGCGGTAAAATGTGCGTCCGACATATCCACCATCGTTTGCAACATTTTCACCTTGTTGGTTTTCAGCTGAGCCGACAATTCTGGAGGGCAAGACTTCTCCAGCTGTGTGCGAAGCAACAAGTCTTTTACCCCCTCCAAAGTCTTAGGTGTTTCGGCCTTCTCCAACCACTGATCCAGGTAACTGGTCAGACGTGCACTAAACTGTGCAACAGTCTCCTTATCCTGTAAGGATGCACGCCAAAACTGAGTCCTAGCGTCATCGACCGTCAACCCGTACGCCTGTAACAGAGCCTTTTTCATGTTCTCGTAATCTCTGGCGGTACTGTCGAGTCGGTGGAGAATGCTGAGGGCTTTTCCATCGAATAAATTAATGAACTCGAGCTTCTTTATATCATCATTTAATCTATAAGTGTCTGCAACCATTTCGAATCGCTCAATAAACGGCTCGATATCGTCTCCCTCTACGTATTTTGCCAGTTGTAACCTTGGGGTCACGGTGGTTGAGCTTGCGACATTACTTCCACTCGCACTTTGATTTTCACTCGCACGTACTTGCAGTTCCAATACTTCCTTTTCATGTTCCCATTTCAATTGTTCTTGCTCTCTCTGTTCTCTTTCATTTTCTCTTATGGCTGCCCTTTCAAGCCTTTCTTCTTCTTGGCGGGTTTTAACGTACACTTGAAGTTCGGCCTTACCTTCAATTCCCAATAGTTGAGCCTCTCCCAATAATTCTTGTACGGTAGACATTTTTAATTTATTTTCTATCGTTTCTGTTGCCTTAATTTCTGGACAGTTATGACTATCTACTCGTGAAAGTGTGCGCGTGTGTGACTGGAGTTAATACAACGAATCGGTCCCTGTTCGGGCGCCAATATGTGACGGTGATGTGAGAATGATTAGATAATGTAATTTATAATATGGCAATTACAACTTACCTTGCCCGGTTAATTTATGATCTTCGTTGGTTGGCTGCAGCGAAGAAAGTACTCAGGGTTAACTCCCCGTTTAGGCCTCAATCATCACGCACATAATAAATTTTTATGTTAAGGGTTCTTCCCGATATATATGTATTTATATAGATAACAAATCTACTGGTGCATTTAAACAACCAATTGCAAATTTTCTATATTTATTCAACTCCAGTATGCCAACATGAATAAATTAATTTCACACACACACACACACACACAACTCACGCTCACGCAACGCTAACTAGCTACTCGCTCTCGTTACCTCTCGCTCTCGCGACGATAGTCTAGCTTACGTTAACACTTGTAGTAATTCTATCAATTGTTACGCGAGTTGGAATATTTCTTAATGTCTCACACTTGGGAATAATTTAGAGTCTCACAACACACTCGTAATTTTCAAAGATCCAGCTCCCCCTCACCTTAATTCACTTACTGAACCACCGTCGATGCAACTGGCCAGTATACAACTGTAAAGCCTTGGAATCGTGGTAATATCCAACGAATTCGGCGTCTACGTTGATCCTTCCCCACTCAACACGTGGAGGATTAATTCAGGCAAGCGGAAGCTAGTTTACGAGTGTTGTCTCTCCAAGTGTCCTGTTCCAACTAACCTATATTTCCAAAATTGACTGGAGGCTGGAAGTTCAAAATTTCTACTGACTCCTCCTCCTATCTGTGTTCGTTTGTCCTAACTGGCTACGATTTACATTGTACCCACTTATACTGAGTTATACATGCAATTGCAATTTACCTATGGCGTGCTAATAATTCCCAATGATTTCCCTCCACTTCACGATCATTTGCAATACCATAAGTTACCCTGGTAGCATAATTTATCAATACAAGATGTACTTAATGTACGAACACCTATATGACTGAATGTGACAAATTCAGTTGAAACCCAGCCTTCCTGACCCTTTTCTAATTTTGGCTACTAATCCACTACCTGTGGATTAACTAGGCTGCACCCCAACTTAACCCACTCCTGTCTCCTTTGTCTCGTGAATGGAATATTCCAGAACCTTCTCTAGAACATTCTATATTGAGACCAGTATGGAATTTTCCAACTCTCTGTAATTCAAATTACGTCACGAGTATTATGTCTGACTCGTGACAATAGGCTAATGTCGTTTTTCTGATTCATCCTACATTCTAAAACACACACACACACACACACACACACACACACACACACCGTAATTGTTTGCTTTACTTCTGGTTTCAATTGACAAGTGGATGGAATTTCTGGGAGGGTAAACACAGGTAAGAGCTCAAGTTCTAAACTCTCTCTGTCCTTTCTGCTGATGGGTTTTGTATAGCCAGACAGAAAAAAAAAAAAAAAAAAATCTACCTCTTTCTTGGTTTTCCATCTTACTTATTTTATTCCTATACAAGTTAATTCATACATACACGCAGATTCATATAGTCATGTACGTATACACACACATATATATGCACACAAAGTACCCATGCACGCATACATAAATTTAAATAAATACACACAACAAACACAAATATAGATAAACACACACACATGCATACACACACACAAATATAGATAAACACACACACATACACACACACACAAATATAGATAAACACACACACATACACACACACACAAATATAGATAAACACACACACACACACACACACACACACACACACACACACAAATTACGATAAACACACACACACACATGCATACACACACCCAAATATAGATACACACACACACACACACACACACACACACACACACACACACACACACACACACACACACACACACAAATTAAGATAAACACACACACACACATGCATACACACATCCAAATACACACACACACACACACACACACACACACACACACACAAATTAAGATAAACACACACACATACACATGCATACACACACCCAAATATAGATACACACACACACACACACACACACACACACACACACACACACACACACACACACACACACACACACACAAATTAAGATAAACACACACACACACACATGCATACACACACCCAAATATAGATACACACACACACACACACACACACACACACACACACACACAAATTAAGATAAACACACACACACACACATGCATACACACATCCAAATACACACACACACACACACACACACACACACACACACAAATTAAGATAAACACACACACATACACATGCATACACACACCCAAATATAGATACACACACACACACACACACACACACACACACACACAAATTAAGATAAACACACACACACACATGCATACACACACCCAAATACACACACACACACACACACACACACACACACACACACACACACAAATTAAGATAAACACACACACACACATGCATACACACACCCAAATATAGATAAACACAAACACACACACACACACACACTGGAGACAGCTCCTCCTCAAGAGTGACATTGAAGGTGGTGTATGGAACTGCCCTCTCCTCTCTTTCTTTACATACCATTAAAAAACTACTCACAAATGTACTCCATTGAAAGGGAAGCCAACAAGCAACAACAACAACAACAACTTTGACAACAACAACAACTTTGACAACAAGAACAACTTTTACGACAACAACAACTTCATCAACAACAACAACAACAATTACAACAATAACCTCAACAAAAATAACAATAATAACAACAACAGGAACACAGCAACCAATAATAACAACAACAAAATCAACATCATCATCAACAACAACAACAGAAATAGCAGAACAGAAACACAACTAAACCTTAAAATCACAAACCACACAAAAAGTTGAACAAAAACAGGATCGGCAGAAGAAACAGAGCCTCGGGAGGAGTGTATATTTACAGTCATTACTCAGAGTGGTGTTTATAAATCCTTGAGAGGGTTGGATGTGATTCTGTGATAGATGTGTGTATACTGACTGACTCCTACAAACTCTGCCCAATCAAAACAAACCCACGTAACCTACACCAAGGCAGTTAGTTAGTCAGTCAGTCAGTCTGTTTCTCCTCACACTTTTGGGGGCATCATTTGCTAATATTTTATACTTTCTGGACACCATTATCATTAGCTAAAATATGGTCCTGTTTCCTGAAATTATTTTGAGGAAGCAAGGCGCTCCAATGTACCAAAAGTATACTATCCCCTTAATTAATATACTTTTGTGTGGCTGTAATATAATGTATTTTAAAGTGAAATTGAGGCCTGAAATTCACCTTGGTTTCTAATAAGGATTGACGAAATCTCTCGGGGAAAATTTTGAGGTTATTCCCAGACCTACATGTCCCTCGTAGCCAAACTAACTTAAGGGGGTGCGGGAATAGGGGGACAGGCTTAGAGAGGGGGGGGGGGTTAGGAGGGTCGGGGGTGTTTTGTGGGGTGCGGGAGTAGGGGGACAGGCTGGGGGGAGGGGGGGGTTAGGGGGGTGCGGGAATAGGGAACAGGCTTTCTACCCACCTCAAGCCTGTCCCCCTATTCCTGCACTCCCCCAGTCCACCCCCAAGCCTGTCCCCCTACTCCCTCACCCCCTAAAACCCCCTCGACCCCCCTAACCCCCCCCAAGCCTGTCCCCAACTCCCGCACCCCCTTAATGAACCTGATTTACATGTGACTGCAAGTGTTAGTGGAGGCACGTCGTCAGATGGTGAAATAGTTTGTTTATTTGAGTTGGAAGGAGTTTACTGTTCTGTGTACCTTCCTCTCTCAACTAATGAATTCTCCCTTTACCATTCCCTCCACAGTAACTCATCTTTTTCATTACCTTTTATCCTCAGTAACTCATCTTTTTAATTGCCTTTTATCCTCAGTAATCATCTTTCTTATATTTTATCCTCAGTAACTCATCTTTCTCATTGCCTTTTATCCTCAGTAATCATCTTTCTTATATTTTATCCTCAGTAACTCGTCTTTCTCATTACCTTAGTCCCTCAGTGATTCATCTTTTTCATTTCTTTTTATCCTCAGTTACTCATTTTTCTCATTTCTGTTATCCTCAGTAACCTATCTTTCTCATTAACTTTTGTCCTCATTAACTCATCTTTTTCATTACCCAACAATCCTCAGTAATTCATCTTTATTATTTTATCCTTCAGTAACTCAGCTTTTTAATTATCTTTTCATCTTCAGTAACTCAGCTTTTGGATTATAATTTAACCTCAGTAACACAACCTATTACTTACCCTCTTCAGTAACTAATCTTTCTCATTTTATCCTTTAGTAACTCATCTTTTTAATTATCTTTCTTTCAGTACTTTTTCTTATCACCTTTTTTTTTTTTTTTGTCAATACATATCTTTCTCATAATTTCCTTCTCTCAGTACTCCTTTATCTCATTCATTACCTTTTGCTCTTGGTACTCTTTTGTTCCCTTCTTAACCCTTCTAAGGATTCTCATCTTTCAC
>JAWQEG010007193.1:47500-55000 GCA_033782935.1 Petrolisthes cinctipes
CACACACAGATACTCTCACTCAAACACACACACACACACAGATACTCTCACTCAAACACACACACACACACAAACACTCTCACTCAAACACACACACACTCACAGATACTTTCACTCAAACACACACACAGAGATACTCTCACTCAAACATACACACACACAGATACTCTAACTCAAACACACACACACACACACACAGATACTCTCACTCAAACACACACACACACACACACACACACACACACACACAGATACTCTCACTCAAACACACACACACACACACACACAGATACTCTCACTCAAACACACACACACACACACACACACACCTAAACCATTTTACTGTCGTGAATGTCATGACGCGTGTGTGTGTGTGTGTGTTTATTTTTGACGACTATTATATTTATTATGGTGTGACGCGGCCTTGCACTTTGGTGTGACAATGGTATTACTCACTTTATGATGTTGGAATCGTTCATTACATTATGATACCGCCACGTCAACATGCAATGGCTGACTACTGGTTCAATTGAAATATTTTTATTGTCGCGTGCACATTGAAATAAAAACAATAATACTGGTGATAATAATAATAATAATAATAATAATAATAATGTAGGGTGTGATAAGTGAATATATACCGTATGTAAATGTTGTTGTTGTTTTATGTCATTTTGTTTAGATTCTAATGTATGTATAGGCTATAATAATAATAATAAAAATATAGGGAAATCATATTTATTTATTTATTAGTTGTGTTGCATAGAGTGACAAATACAGTCATGTAGTCTATATCATACAAAGCATAGAATACAGTACATACCCTATGTGTTATTTATTATTACAAACCACAACTACTGTACTGCCTCTGTCATCACTACAAACATTACATCTGTTGTCATTATACACAACACCATAACCACTACTACATTATACCACCATCACACCTACTACTATCACCACCACCAGTAGTTGTAGTAGTAGTAGTAGTAATAGTCGTGGTCGTAGTGCCGGTGGTGGTATAGTAATAGTTGTAGTGCCGGTGGGGGTATAGTAGTAGTAATAGTAGTTGTAGTTGTAGTAGTAGCAGTCTCAATAGTCGTAGGCGGTGGTGCTAATAATAGTCTTTGTAGTAGTAGTAGTAGTAGTAGTAGTAGTCGCAGTAGCAGTTTTAGTTGTAGTGCATTAGATGTTTTAGTGTGTGATATATAGGCAGCAGCAATAAGTCAGTCATTAATCTCACCAACTTTCATTAAGCAGCATGTAACATCATTTCAAAGAGACGTGGGTACCTGTATTTGCTTTTGATACCCTTGTGTAGTAGACAGGCATAATTTCTATTTGATATTAATCTATAATGAACGTGGAGGTCACAGGGTAAACGGCAGAAAAAACTAAGTTAATTACCTGCTTTTATATCCTTCGTGCAATCGACAGGGACAAAATTTATTCTCGCTAATGAAGTAAAATTATACTTGGAATATTACATGTATATCGTAATGCCCAACCCAATTGCGTTTATGATGCTGTAGCCATCTCCCAACCTCTTACTCCCAGAAATGAAAGCTGGGCAATGATATATTTACCTTGAAAAGCAGGTCTGTGAAATAGTCGGAAAATCAGAGAATATGAGAGTTCCTTAAAGGGAAAGTATATTATTTTGGTACATTGGAGAGCCTTAATTCCTGTAAAGTATGTTAGGAGAAAGGAGAAAGCAAATATAATTAGCATATATATATACTTGGAATAGTTTTAAAGGAATCAGTTGCTCCAGATTTGCCAACACTGTACTACCCCCTTTAAAATCGTTCTCATTATTTCTTGACGCCAAAGGGATGGAGAGTTGAGGTTCAGCGGAGGGTATAAACTTCACTCCAGTTTGATGCGAGTTTTATGAACCGTGTTACAGCGAACTTTGTATCTCTTGCTGCTGCTGCTCCCTTTCCATTTATCGCAAATAATGTTGTATATAAATTAGAGTTGCGGCCACTAGGCGAGTATCTGAAGGGATGAAGGCAATAGTACACTACTAAATTAATAAATAAATAAATTAACGCACACACAGAGTTACACACACACATGCACACACACATACAAGGAGACGCACATAGAGCTTACACACACACACAATCTTTTTACACGCACATACACACACAAGAAGACGCACACAGAGCTTACACACGCATACACAACACACACACACATACACTTTTTTTGTTTACACGTACACACACACACACAACCAATCTTTTTACACGCACATACACACACAAGGAGACACACACACACACACACACATTTTTGTTTTGCTTACACGTACACACACACACATCGCCAAGAACAGTAAAATCGCTGTTAGCACTTTAAAATTGAGGGCCCCTTTTTCTCCGGATGTATCAAAGTTGCGCCAGGAGGTAGGTAGGTAGAGTGGGTGGGGTAGTAGGGTAGGGGTGTTATAAGTTTTGGGCTGCAGCAGCACGCCACACGTCCTTTATGGCCCGGGGACGCGACCAATATCCTCCACAAGACCACCTTAGTGTGATGGAATTTTATAGCACCGAGGGCCCAGGCTTCTTCAACCTTATCGTTCGTCTAGGGTTCTCCAATTTTTATATTTATATACCGGGTAAATATTTTTTATATATATATATATATATTTATTAATTCTTTTTTTTTATTAGATACTTGTTATTTTAGCATTTTTTATGGTTATTTTTGTTATTATTATTATTATTATTATTGTTATTTGTATTAATATTATTGTTATTATTATTATTATTATTGTTATTATTATTATTATTGTTATTATTATTATTATTATTATTATTATATATTTATTATATTTATTTATTTATTTATTTATTTTATTTATTTTATTTATTTTATTTATTTATTTTTGTTAAGGGTAGGGTATGTATACTTTTTAATACATTGGATGGCCTTGATTCCTCCCAAGTATATATGCCAGGAAACAGGACCAGATGAACAGAACTTATGGCGGTCTATTGTTGCTTGGAATAAAGTCTGGAGGGATTCAGATGCTCCAGATTTACCAACACTGTACCACTCTACCTTCCTTAATTAAGTCTGAAGCGAGGAAGCTCCGACTCTTTCATCTCGTGTATCAATCATTTTAGGAGAGTATGAAAATAAAAATAATAATAATAAATAAAAACGTGATAAAGATAAGGTTCATAGTAGAATATAAAGGGGACACTCTTTTGTTGGTAAATTTGAAGGTCTCTGATTCCTACAAACTATGCCATGAAACAGATCCCATATTAGTACCATTGAGGGCGTCTTGTTTTCTGGTATAGTTAGGAGGAATCAGTAGCCTTCTAATTTACTCTTGGTACACATTAGGGGGCCTTAATTCCTCCAATGTATGCCAGGAAACAGGAACAGATGAACAAAAATTATGGTGTCCTGTTGCTTGGAATGGCATGGAGGAATCACTAGCCTTCCAATATACCAACACTCAACTACACGCTTAAAGTCAAGTTTATTGGAAGGGAGTCGATGCGTTATTGCCAAGTTCACTTAACGAATGAACGACCCATCAAACCCAAGCCAAATATTTATTCTTAATTTTTTATTTTTTTTTTATTATTATTTTTTTTTTACTTTTTACTTTTTATTAAGAGGGAATTTTTATGAGAGTAAATTGGTGGGATTCTAATTCCTCCAAACTATGTCACGAAATAGATCCTCCATTAAAATTACATTAAGGTCGTTTGTTTCCTGGCATAGTTTGGAGGAATCACAGACTTTCCAATTCACCAACAAGAGAATCCCCCTTCAGGGACCCAGTGATGTAGTCAGAAAAGTGGAGGTAAATGAGTGACTCAAATATTGGCACGAAACACCACCTGCTGTATATAGAAGGAGCGTGTTTCTTGGCCTAGTCAGGAGGAATCAGAAACCTTCAATTTCCATAC
Source organism: Petrolisthes cinctipes (assembly GCA_033782935.1). Classification (NCBI taxonomy): domain Eukaryota; kingdom Metazoa; phylum Arthropoda; class Malacostraca; order Decapoda; family Porcellanidae; genus Petrolisthes; species Petrolisthes cinctipes. Next base: position 51,439 of record JAWQEG010007193.1, read on the forward strand.
ACGATCACAGGGTCCTAAGCCTAACAATATTCTATACACACCAAACCACGGGTCCAGGTATTAAACTTTGGCCTACGAGAGAGCAAAAACCAAAACAAATCTAGATAGAAGTCCTCAGTTTTGTCTTTTGTAACTCGTGTCTAAATAGGTTAACACACTGAAGTGTTGGTATATTTGAAGCAACTGATTCCTCCAGGCTATTCCAAGCAACAGGACACCATGATGTTTGTTCATCTGTTTCTGTTTCTTGGCATACTTTGGAGGATTCAAGGCGCCCTAATGTACCAAGAATATACTATCCGTTTTATCGTATACAATATTCAAGGTGGCGTTTATCTTTCAGATTTTCGAGAGCTAAGCCTGAGAGAATTATTATGGACCCCCGTGATGTAGTCAGAAAATTGAAGATTAGGAAGTCCTTCAAATATTACCACGAAATATCACCTACATTAAAGGAGTTTATTTCGTGGTATAGTCAGGAGGAATCAGAAGCCACCAGGTCTCATACACGATCACAGGGTCCCCTAAGAGCCCTGTGATCGTGTACCAATAATATTATGATAACAAGTTGCATCAAAGTGAGTAAATACAGATAAGCTTGTAAACTAATCCAATATATTAAACGGGATTAGATTACAAGCTTATCTGTCTTTACTCACTATGATGCAACTTGTCCCTAAAGATGGCCTTGTCTTGCCTACATCCATCCAGGGAAGGCGGTATTAGCTCGTCACACTATGGGATACAAAAAAAAGAGAAGAAAAAACAGGTCAATGTTTACTTTGGAAATTGCCATGCTCTTGGAGTTTGATTGTAATTACTGGTGAAGGCCCAGAGGAAGGGAGAATGTCTGTATTTGTCTTCAGCAGAGAGAGAACAAAAAAACCTAAGTGTATCCTTTGTCCCCTACTGCGCCACAACACAACTACCAAAACTCTATACACACACACACACTCACACACACACACACACACACAGAGAGAGAGAGAGAGAGAGAGAGAGAGAGAGAGAGAGAGAGAGAGAGAGAGAGAGAGAGAGAGGAGGGTGGGAGTGAAACAAAGCCAGTTTTGTTTGCCAGCAGGAGTTCCAGTTGCTGCCACACATATGACAAAAACAATGACTTATGCAGCAACCCCAGAGTCCAAAAGGATATGTATAGGTTATAGCAATATGTGTGTGTGTGTATGTGTGTGTGTGTGTGTGTGCGTGTGTGTGTGTGTGTGTGTGTGTGTGTGTGTGTGTGTGTGTGTGTGTGTGTGTGAGAGAGAGATATATATATAAACATAATCATATTCCAGGAAAATTTAAGAAGGCGTAATGAAAACCTTAAGAGAGTAATACACAATTTTGGTACATTGGAGCGTCGTGATTCCTCCTAAGTATGCCAGGAAAAATAACCAAATTAATTAACAAGAGAAGCAATTGTGGCCTGTGGCTCAGAATAGTTTTGTGGAATCAGTTTCTTCAGATTTAACCACTTACATTACACCTGGAAAGATGTGCATTAGCTTAGTTGGTTTTCAAGATCTAATATAAAAAAGATCTAATAATTTACAACAACAAAAATGGGTTCATGAGTAGAGCGTTTTTCTTGCTTCCAGGCTCTAAGCAAAAAGAAACCAAACGCTGGATAATTGGAACTCGTTATTAACCTGAAAGTGTACTGCATTTCGTATTCCGTTTGTAAACATTGGTACTCGTTGAAGGTGAATAAAAACACAACAATGAACTCGTGTAATTACAAGAGCGAGGTATAACACACAAGTGAATAAATAGGGTTTGGACTCACACGGAACGAATGCATAATGAACTAACTGACCCATGCATAGTGGAGGAGATGCACGAACCAGACTTTTGCTTCTGACTGTACACTAGTAGGAGGAAAAGAAGGTAAAGATTGCGAGTTCGGAAATGCTACTGTAAAAACGAGCGACATTTTTGGTTCTGTCTGTACGAGAAGAGAGGATAGCACGTGGAAAAAAATTTACTGAGACGAATGAAATTTTTACTTTTAACTGTAAACGAGTAGGAGGAAAAGAAGGCAGTGATCACAAGTGGGAAAAAAATTGACTATAAAGACACACGAGACTTTTGCTTCTGTCTGTACACGAGCAGGAGGAGGAGGAGGAAGAGGAGGAGGAGAAGAAGAAAAAAGCAATGGTCGCAGGTGGGAAAATGTAAAACGCTGATCCATCCGCTCGTTGTGGAAATAAACGAATACCACCGATCAACAGGAGAGGGAGAAATGAAAGAAGGCGGTGGAGAAGTATTGGTAATCCATTCTCGCGTTGTTTGAGTTAAGGAAAGGGAAGCGAAGGAGTAATTTTGAAGAGCAGTAAAAACCCCGAGTAGCTGAATCGGTTTTCGTTGTTGGAGACTTTGGTACATACAACTATATCTGTGTTTGTGTGTGTGTGTGTTTGTTTCTTTGGATGACACACACATGTACACCCAGACACACGCAGACGCATACACACGCTGACACACAAACACATACACACACACGCACACGCACACACACACGGACACACACATATACCGTACACACACACACACACACACACACACACACACACACACACACACACACACACACACAAACTATGTCAGAAAACAAACAACGAACGACCTTGGCTAAACTGAAGCAACGTGGTCATTGTTTCCTGCCTGGTGCAACTTGGAGGAATCAGTAGCCTCCACAATAATATCTCCTAGTGCAATGCTGGTCCCTCAAATAATTTCCTCATTTAATCTATTTATACATATACTTTTATTTTTTATTTATTTTTATTTTAGTTTATTTTTTTAACTTCGGACTAACCTACGAATAATTTTGAACACGGGTCCCTCAAACCACTTCCTCATTAATCTATTTATACACATACTTTTTTTATTTCTACTTTTTTTTTTTTTTTTTTTTTTTAACGTAGACAAACTTAGGAAAAACTTTAAGGGGTGTGTCTACTGGGTTTAGGAGTGAGAGAAATGACACTGGAGTTAACTAATGACCTGGTGGCTTCTGATTCCTCCTGACTCTGCCACGAAACATGATTATTCCATATAGGTATTGTTTCGTGGCAATGTTTGAAGGACTCACTAACCTCCAATCTTTTTACTACATCACGTGGGCCCTTACTGGAGAACCCGATTCATCCAAACTATTCCACACAACAGGACACCATTATAAAAGCTCATTGGTTCTGTTTCCCGACATACTTTGGAGGAATCAATGCCCTCCACTTCACCAAAAGTATATTACCCTCTTAAGTAGGCTGGTAGCTGGGTCGTGTGCCAAGGTTTTTGCTCAGCTTCTGTTGGAATGAAGACGTTTATGTGCCAACACCACCATTTTACACCTCGGGGGACGTAAGAGAGTGTAAGATATTGTCAGCTAATTGATTGTATGCTACTGATTTCTCCAAACTATGCCAAGAAACTAGAAGATTCAGCTATAATTATATGTTACTGATTCCTCCAAACTATGCCAAGAAACTAGAAGATTCAGCTATAATTATATGTTACTGATTCCTCCAAACTATGCCAAGAAACTAGAAGATTCAGC
>JAWQEG010007194.1:0-23436 GCA_033782935.1 Petrolisthes cinctipes
GTTGTATATATCCGGCTTAATTCTCTCGGCTGTAAATCCTTCTCAACGCTGAAATGGCTCGTGTGTGTTTTTTTTTTGGGGTGAAATCTCGCCTGACTTTTCTTGAGCTCCTTCCTCCCGTGTTGTCACCGAAAATCCTCATCACATTCATCCATCCATCCAGGCTCTCTCTGTCTTCCTCTTGCCCTCCTTTTGGTGCCTTACTTGACACCCTCTGAGCAGCAGTGCCGCACGTGTAGTATTTCCCACGCGAAAAATTATATATTTATACATGTATGCGGCTCGTGTGTCTGTTTGCCTGTCCTTTATGTTTGCCTGTCCTTCTGTTTTTCTGTCCTTTATGTTCCCCTGTCCTTCTGTTTGTCTGTCCTTTATGTCCCCTTTCTTTCTGTTTGTGTCATTTATGTTCCCCTGTCCTTTTATTCGTCTGTTCTTCTATTCGTCTGTCCTTTCTGTTCGTCTGTCCTTCTGTTCGTGTACCTTTATGTTCTCCTGTCCTTCTGCCCTTTATGTTCGTCTGTCCTTTTTGTTCGTCTGTCTTTATGTTCGTCTGGCTAAACGATAGAACTCAGGGACGAGAAAGAACGTACGGTAGGATATACTGGTGACATCAAGGACGGAGACGCTATATAGTACTAAAAACTTCGAGTGAGCTATGAACTCTACGGAGGATACACGACACTTAATGGGATATCCTAGTACAGTGTTGGTAAATCTGGAGCAACTGATCCTCCAAACTATTCCCTCTAACAGGCCACCAGTATTTTTGCTAATTTGGCCCTGTTTTCTGACATAGCATGGAGGAATCACTTGCTCCAAATTTACCAACACTGCACTACCGTAACCTTCAGGCGACGGGGGTGTCAAACTCTTATGTCCATCGATGGGGTTACACAGAGAGATAATTCAAGGGATCCAGCGGGTTTGTTATTGTCCCACTATTTCCAATGAGTTATGAATTTGTAAGCTAACGAAAGGGATATTATATGAGTCTTTTAAACTAAACTACAGATCAGCACCTATATACTGTCGTTGTCTATTTTGTAGTATAGTTCGTGGAGGCCAGTAATAATCTCGATTAGGCCCTTGAAAGTCTAGGAAGTTGTAATGAGACTAATGTCTTTCTTTAAAGGTTTGTCTAACTTGATAAGGTTATTGAGTTACATGTAATTAATTAAATGTAGACGGGTTATCTCTCTCTCACTCTCTCTCTCTCTCTCTCTCTCTCTCTCTCTCTCTCTCTCTCTCTCTCTCTCTCTCTCTCTCTCTCTCTCTCTCTCTCTCTCTCTCTCTCTCTCTCTCTCTCTCTCTCTCTCTCTCTCTCTCTCTCTCTCTCTCTCTCTCTCTCTCTCTCTCTCTCTCTCTCTCTCTCTCTCATCTCACACACACACAACACAAATGCGTTCTGACCACGAATTAATGCAAGATTTAGATATTCCAAAAGACTTCTCACTCATCACCAATATTATCCATTTTTTTTTCCAAGCAAGTGGTCCGTGATCGTTTGCTATCGTCTACTATTGAGTCGTGTACCATATGATGAAATGCCTTTAATTAACGAATTGACACGGAAATATGATGCAACTTACGTGAGTCGACGGTACCCAATACAGCATCCAGTTTTGAAGGATGATATATGGTCGAGATCAGAGCCTAACTTTTCTCGTTATCCTCAAAAGTTTTCTAAAGGGAGCTAGTGAGAAATTGAGTAGTATTACCAGAATGATTGATTATAGTAGTGCTTAAACAACACCACACCCACGAAGACGCAATACTCACAACGATGTTTCACACTTTTTGTATATACTCAAACTTCAGCATCATAATAATATACAACAGATCAGGTAATTAGACACTACAACTACTACTGTTCACTTAGGGTCTATAAGTTAGGTTAGCGTATTTCAATATCTTAATTTTCCTGTCTCGCCTCTCTCCTACCTTCTCCTGGCGCTATATGACCACACTGTTGTTGCGGCGCCTAATATAAGTCAATCAGTCAATTTTTTTTCCTGTATATTTTCCTGGTCACTAAGCTTCTCCTTTACCCTCTTTATTTCTGTCTCTCACCTCCCCCCTCTTTATTTTTATCTCTCACCTCCACCCTCTTTATTTTTGTCTCACCTCCACCCTCTTTATTTTTGTCTCTCACCTCCACCCTTTTTATTTCTGTCTCACCTCCACCTTCTTTATTTTTGTCTCTCGCCTCCACCCTCTTTATTTTTGTCTCTCACCTCCACCCCTCTTATATATGTCTCGTCTCCCCTCCCTCCTGCCCTGGACCCAACACCCACCGTTTTATGTATAACTTCATGCACTAATTTTCCTGCCTTCATCTCCTGTTGCATCTCGGATATCACTCCTTACTTTCCCTGTCATCTACCACAACTATTTTTTCACATTTTTATCAACACGTTCCTCTCCTTTTCATATTTTTTCCTTTCATTCACAAGTTCTTCTCTTCCTTTCTCATCTATTTACATAATTTTCACTGCGTCTCTGCAAACACAAAAGCATAATCAACAAATCATTCATTCTGTAAACAAAAGATATTGACCATCTGTCCTAAAGAAACCAGTCCAGTTGAGGAGAGCAGAGTAATAATTATAAGGGAATATTCTCATGTGGACGAAATGAATCGCTATTTATTCCTCCAGACCATACCAGGAAACAATAATTTACCTCGGTGTGCGTTTAGGAAATCTGTTTTGTATCGTATTTTTGGAGGAATCAGTAGCATGATTATGAATTTATGATGTATTTAATGATGTGTGACGTCAGGTTTATATCATTACATTCATTACTGCCCGTTAAAACAAACCTTCACTTTCTTTCAGTTTTACGAAATCGTTTATGTTGTGATTATGTAAAGGCGGTTGAGGACTGTTTATTTTTTTTCTTCTAGACAGTTATACAGTTTCCTCCACTTGTAAGGAGCACAGAGGCTGGTGGGTTTGGCGAAATGTGACACCATTGTGTTCGTTTACACTTAATAGGAGTAAATAAAAGGATAGTTTTGGTGAGTTTTGTCAATCAATTACAATTAATTGAAGTAGACAAACACAGTGGTGCCACATTTCGCCACAACCACCAGACTGTGCTCGTTACTAGTGGAGGCGACTGTACACAAGATAAGGATTTAACAGACTATCTCATGTATGTTTGTTTACCGTATTAGCACGCCCTCAATTCCCACAAACCGGACAAAAAGTCACCACAAGGACGTTTTCAATTTTGTCTTCCTGGTAAAGATCACACGGCAATGCCACACCAATATCATCATCTCTCACCCCCCTCTCTCTCTCTCTCTCTCTCTCTCGATGAAAGGAGCGACATTCATAATTATATAGGGCACTGGACGCTGTGTGACGTCATGCGCAACAAGGATTCGTAATTATCATCTCAGCGTCCCGATTTGTTGTTGTCTGGAGTTTGGCTAGCATATCAGACTAGTTCGTCTACAGTGAGTCTTGTCGTAAAGTGATGAAATCTCACCTGTTTCTTTTCAACTAAGATACCTTTTAATCCTTATTCTTATAAGATTTCAAATTAGAATAGTTTGCAAATAGTTATTAACGTTTTAGAGGCTTAAATTGTCAAGATGTGCATTGAATTTACTGAAAAAATAGCCAATATGTTACAAGAGATTCGAGACAGCCGTCGCTTTTTCAGGACATTGAAAACAAAATATACATATATAGATTAAGAATACCTAATTGTTTGTGACCTGTATTTAACCCTTTTATCATCTATTCCTTCATTTTCAAAGTTATTAAGGGGGTAGAACAGTGTTGGTATATCTGGAGCAACCGATTCCCACAAACTACTCCATGCAACATACCACCATAAATTTTGGAAACCTAGTCTTGTTTCTTGGCATACTTTGGAGGAATCAAGGCGCTCTAATGTACCAAAAGTGTAATATATATATCCCCTTAAGGAGGTAAAAAGGTTCAATGATGTCCCTTCCCCAATTACCTCGTTACTTTGTTGATGGATTTCCTGATGGAGTGATTACCGTGAGATTACTTCATTATTATCAATTTGTTGCTTAATAAACAGAGCAAAGTCTCGAACCAACATATCACACTGAGTAAAAACTACCAGGTTAATAAAATTATACTGTTTTTTAGCGCATTTTAATTAATTTCTTTATAATTTTATATTTATCTATTCTATCTATATACTTATTTATTTACCTATTTATCTATTTTACTGACGACCATACAGACTGTCTCTTCCCACTAATATGGCCTTATAATATACGTTTGAATGTTTGTAGTATGCTGTGTACCTGGGTAGTGCAGTTTGTCTTTATGTGTGTATTGCCATATGCACACCCCAGGGAAAAAGATAAGAAAATTAATCGAATTTGCCAGGTCAAAGAAAAATACACTATAGTTTCAACAAGTTTATATTCAACATTCAGTATATAGTAATCTAGTTCCCATTACATTCACTGCATGTTATAATAAACTGATAGAATTATGATCTTGTTCTAAATAACTGGTGTACACTTTCGACTTAACATTTTTATTCAACATATCCCTTGAGACACACACACACTCTCTCTCTCTCTCTCTCTCTCTCTCTCTCTCTTCTCTCTCTCTCTCTCTCTCTCTCTCTCTCCATAACCTTCAGAGGAGCGTTATACAACAAGGCATTAAAGCCGAATATTTGGGTTTAACTTGTTTAAAGCCTAACTGCTTACTAGAGCTTAAAAAGTTTCCACGACCCTACAGTCTATCCAAAGACTATGAGGCCGGTGGGGCTCGATAATATCCTAAACGAACACTGCAGCTCGTGTTCCGGCCTCTTTTTCCACCAGCAGTCGTCCGAGGGGTGAGAATGTTTCACGTGGGAAGTGGCCCCATAGTTTTTTTTTTTTTTTTTTTTTTTTTTTTACCACCACTACCATCCCATCTCATCACCACCTTTACCAGCCCATCTCATCACCACCTTTACCAGCCCCTCTCATCACCACCAGTACCATCCCCTCTCATCACCACCAGTACCATCCCCTCTCATCACCACCAGTACCAGCCCCTCTCATTATTACCAGTACCAGCCCCTCTCATCACCACCAGTACCAGCCCCTCTCATTATTACCAGTACCAGCCCCCTCTCATCACCACCAGTACCATCCCCTCTCATCACCACCAGTACCATCCCCTCTCATCACCACCAGTACCAGCCCCTCTCGTTATTACCAGTACCAGCCCCTCTCATTATTACCAGTACCATCCCCTCTCATCACCACCAGTACCATCCCCTCTCATCACCACCAGTACCATCCCCTCTCATCACCACCAGTACCAGCCCCTCTCGTTATTACCAGTACCATCCCCTCTCATTATTACCAGTACCATCCCCTCTCGTTATTACCAGTACCAGCCCCTCTCATTATTACCAGTACCAGCCCCTCTCATTATTACCAGTACCATCCCCTCTCATTATTACCAGTACCATCCCCTCTCATCACCACCAGTACCATCCCCTCTCATCACCACCAGTACCATCCCCTCTCATCACCACCAGTACCTGCCCCACTTATCACCACCATCACCACCTCTACCAGCCCCTCTCATCATCCTTACCTCCACATCTCGTCATCACCACTACCACCTCTCTCATTACCACCACTATATCTACCAGCCCCACTCATCATCACCACCACTCCTACCTCTACTTCCATATCTCATCACAACCACCCCCCTCTCATCACCACTATCACCAATATTCTCACCATCACCACCACCACCACCACCATTACCTTTCCACTCTTTCTCCCCATCCCCACCACCATTACAGTAACACCACCAACAACACCATCACCACCACCATTACAGTCCCACTATACTTTTTCTCCCAACACTTTCCTTTTCCTTTTCCACTACCACCATTCCACCATTACCAGGATATTTCTCCCCCCTACCTACCTACCTACCTTCCATTACCTGAGAGCTCTATAATCCCCTCACCTTGCCACTCTAGGGATTCATATCATTGCATTAAGACAGCGGCCCTCCTATTCCCAGTAGCTCGGGTCGTCGGGTAACTAAAATAGACAGACCATCGGGTGAAGTGTTGTGATATGTGGGCAAAAATTGATGGTCTATAATAATCATCAATGAGTATGCACTAACCACATACCTAAATAGATAGATGGATAGATAAATGAAATAATATAAGATGTGGCCTAGGGAAGAGGCTAATACTATATAATATTGTTTGTATTGTCTTCCATTGGTTCTGACTAGAAATTAATGTAGGAATGGCCACCTTACTGATGTGCCTTCTAATGCTTTTGTATATATCGCATTCCGTCGGTGTTGTTTGAATATAGTAATGCAGCTTTGTGTCCTATGCCGTCCCAAACCTCCTTAACATGTCACACATCATGTCACCTGTCATATGTGTTATGGTACGTTTCTCTCTCTCACACACACACACACACACACACACACACACACACACACACACACACACACACTCTCTCTCTCTCTCTCTCTCTCTCTCTCTCTCTCTCTCTCTCTCTCTCTCTCTCTCTCTCTCTCTCTCTCTCTCTCTCTCTCTCTCTCCTTTAAGGGTTTTGGCGCCCCTTTGGCCCCAGCCCTAGCTTTTAGTTCTTCAACTGTCCCTCTATTCTTTCTATTTCCTTCCTACTTGCTGTCCCACCTCTCTCTTACCTATTTCTGGCGCTATATGACCTCGCTGTTGCGGCGCCTATTATCTCTCTCTCTCTCTCTCTCTCTCTCTCTCTCTCTCTCTCTCTCTCTCTCTCTCTCTCTCTCTCTCTCTCTCTCTCTCTCTCTCTAATACTATATGATGAGTTTACTAATAGCGACCACCGCATAATCACATTCAGTATAAATTTCAATAGAAGTGAAATAAATTACAGTTACGAAAAAATCCCCGACTTTAGAAAAGCTAATTTTCACCAACTCAGAGCGATATTAAAAGATACCAACTGGAAATGTCTGCGAGACACTATTGACATTAATACACAATGGAACTTTTTCACTAATGCGTACACAAAAGCGGTCAAAGATAGCATACCGTTAAAAAACCGACGTTCAGCACAAAACTTAAAGCCCAAGTGGTGGAGTAAAGACATAGCCGACTGTTTACGCGCCAAAAAGAACGCCTACAATAGAGTAAAAATTACAGACGACAATGGCGAGCGGGCCAAGTTTGCAGACTTACAAAGAAAAGCCAAAAAGTTAATCAAACAGAGTACAATGACCATTGAAAAACACGTTGCAAATCAAAGTAAGACAAACCCGAAAGAGTTCTACAGTTATAATCGGCATAAGAAAGTACTCACGTCAACTATCGGACCACTACTTGATGAGAATGTGGACTTTACTACAGATGAAGAGCGAATGAGTAGTATCCTTAACACTTTCTTTGTATCAGTCTTTACTATAGAAAACCCGAACGATATACCAACAGAAACAACAGTCCAACATGAAAACACCGAGGTATTAAGTAATATCAGCATTACAGAAAGTTACGTAATAAAATGTATTGATAAATTAAATGTAAATAAGTCACCTGGGCCAGACACGATCTCCCCTCGCGTATTAAAGGAAGCAAAAAGCGAAATAGTAAAACCTTTGACTCTGCTCTTTAACTATTCTTTACACACTGGAACAATACCTGACGAATGGAAACTCGCTAACGTAACACCAATATTTAAAAAAGGCAGCAAATCTCTACCTAGCAACTATCGCCCTATCAGCCTAACCTCAGTCGTATGCAAAATGCTAGAGAAAATCATACAAGATAAACTTACAAATCACTTAGAGGAAAACAACTTACTCAGAGACACTCAACACGGTTTTCGTAATAAACGCTCTTGCCTAACGAACCTATTAGACTTTTTAAATGACATTCTCAATGAATATGATAAGAGTAAAGCAGTAGACATAATTTATCTAGATTTCCAAAAGGCCTTTGAACAAAGTTCCCCATAAACGCTTAATAACTAAACTAAAATCACACAGAATCCAAGATGATACCGTAAGATGGATAGAGAACTGGCTAAGCAACCGTAAACAACGTTTGGTAATAAATGGAAAATCTTCTAGTTGGACTGACGTTACGAGCGGGGTGCCACAGGGGTCAGTTTTAGGGCCAATCCTATTCCTAGTTTACATAAATGACATAGACGAAGGCCTCTCATGTATAATATCGAAATTTGCTGATGACACCAAAATTGCATATACAGTACTCACAAATGCGCAGACTAAAGAAATGCAAGATAATCTCGATAAATTGTCAAATTGGGCGAAAACTTGGCAAATGTCCTTCAATGCAGATAAATGTAAAGTGCTCCACATCGGACATCGTAACGTAGCAGCAAACTACTCGTTGAATGGTAATCAACTCAAAAGCGTGGATCGAGAGACAGACTTAGGGGTAACAGTATCAAGTAACCTAAAACCCAGTCAGCAGTGTACGGAAGTAATTAAGAAAGCAAATAAAACTATCGGCATTATCGGCAGAGCATTCGAGTATAAATCTAAAGACACAATCCTCACTTTGTATAATTCCTTGGTCCGTCCCCTTATGGAGTATTGTGTTCAAGCCTGGTGCCCGTACTACCAGAAAGATATAGCAAAATTGGAACGAGTCCAACGTAGAGTTACTAAAATTATACCAAGTCTGAGAAATAAAACGTACGATGAGCGGCTAAGCGAATTAAATCTATTCCCATTGACACAACGTAGACTGAGAGGGGACTTAATCCAGGTATTTAAAATAATCAAAGGCATAGATAATATGGACTGCACCAAATATTTCACTATCGATCAATCAAACTACACGAGAGGAAACGGCTGCAAAATCATAGGTAAATCTTTTAATTAGCACAAATCAAAGAATTTATTTTTTAACAGAGTCGTCAACTTATGGAATGGGCTTCCCCGTAATGTAATTGACTGTAACACCGTAGACAGCTTCAAACGTTGCTTAGATAAACACCTTGCGTTTAATCCCCGACTTACAATGTTTACTAATGAATAATTTTTGCCCATTACAGGTGGCAAGTTAGCCAAATTTCACCTACTTTCTATCTTTCCTATAAAATATCCTTGTGGAGTATTTCTGCCAACCCCACAAGGTTCCCATTCCTGACTTTATTTCCTGTACGGCTCAGGCCGGAGGGATTAGAGGGTGGGAAGAGAGCCTTCTACTTTGCAATCCTTACCTACGACTATCACTGGGGAGTAATTCATTCTCTACCAGTAACCTTCTAATCAGGTCACCTCGTGTGGACCGTAAGGCCTGTTGTGGTCTGTGTTTCTATGTAACTCTATGTAACTCACTCTCTCTTGCACACACACACACACACACACCCTAAAAGCATTGGAGTGAGAGGGACGCTGGGATGTTTGAAAATGATTATTAAGAATCAATGCTCGCTATTTTACGCTTCACAGAGGGGACTTTTGGAAAACTAAACACATTAAAGTCTCTGATTTAAAGTACAAAGTGTTGGAAAATATTGAGTTAGGACTTCATTATTACTTACGATTCCAGTACTATAACTAATAACAGTTTAGTCCAATAACAATCTATATACAGTAACGATAACTTGACAGTCTGGGGAAAAATTACACTGATTGTTGCAAGGAACGTTATGATCTTTGTTGCACAGGGATTGAATAGTGATGGCCGAGCGTATACTGTACATCTTGACATCAGGCAGGTCACAAACATCTTCACTATACCGATTCCACACAATGCTATTCTGACTCATAGCAAATAAAATAATGCACAGATGACATAAAGGTATACTCACCATGAATTGCACATTTCATAGAATTTGCTGGAGTTGTTTCATAAGTGAGTTTCCGACACAGAGGAGAAGGGGGGGGTGGAGATCTCCTTTATCCCAGGATTGAAAAAGCACACGTGTACACACACACACACACACACATACACACTCTCTCTCTCTCTCTCTCTCTCTCTCTCTCTCTCTCTCTCTCTCTCTCACACACACACACACACACACACACACACTTGACCTCGTGTCTGGTTGATGCACTGGCCGTACTCTGAAGTCGTCCAGTGGGTGCGACGCCTGTGATGGGATTATTGGATGGCTGAGAGAGGTGTTGGAGGGATAGAAAGGAAGAGAGATTGAACGGAGGGAAGAGAGAAGGATTATTGGATGCGGGAAGAGGTGTGGAGGAAGAGAAAGGAAGATATTGAATAGAGGAAATCGATGGGGATTATTGAATACAGGGAGAGGTGTTGGAGGGATTGTAAGGAAATGAATGGAAGGAATAAAGGGTTACATGTACAGCAAATCCGGAGTACTGATTCTTTCCAACTATTGACAGATAACGAATAGCTACCGGTACTTAGGAAAGAGTTTTTGGATGCAATTTGGGGGAATTGGTCGCCTCCATTTAACATCCGACAGATACACAGACCCCGTAATAAATAAAATTATATGGAACTACTAGTCATCATATGAACTAGAATACGAAACACTGTTGTTAGGGAAAATAGAGACAGTTGAGATACATGTTTAGTACCCTCGGTGTTTGTGGCTTATACTACAGCGTAATAAATTCGTCTGGAGTAAGTGAAAAGGGCTTATTGTAGAGCTTGTCTACTCGATCGGCTGCGCAGCGTGGTTTCGGAGCACTGTTCCCCAAAACTGACCGCGTAGACAGAAACACTGAACCACCCAAGAATGAGAAAATACGAAATTTTCTTATCTTTGAAGTACAGTCATGGCTGATAGTGCTGGACCAGGGTCCAAGGAGTGTTGGAGAGCAACAGAACAGAGTTCGAAAAAGTGAATCTTCTGAACATCTCTCAACTTTGAGAATGGTTTGGAAAATTCACTTGTTCGAACTCTGCTCAGTTGCTCTCCAACACTCCTTGGACCCTGGTCCAGCACTATCAGCCAAACTGTACACTCGCGGTCAGAAATTGTGTCCTGATCCCTAGACACGATGAATCGCAACTAGCCGAGCTTTAATGATTCAAACAACTGTGTGTTGTAGGGAGACGCACCGTTGTTCGAACCTTCAAAGCTAGGCTGTTTGTGATTCATCTTGCCTGGGGATCGGGACACAATTTCTGACCGCGAGTGTACAGTCACTCATAAAAGTAAAGACACCCCCAGGCAAGACACTTTCAACTCGTGTGATATCGGTTCTGGTAACATTGTACCTGACGTCAGAGGTGGTGGTGGTGTGTGTGGTGTTTGGAGGAAGGCTTGTTTGCTCGAAACATCATCCCAACTCATGCTTCGTCTCATCTACCATTAGTTACAAATGTGTCGAGCAAATCAACTTCATCTCTCAAGCGCCATCACTGACGTCACGTAAACTGTTGCCAGAACCGATATCATAAGTATAAGAAGATGACTGGCCTGAGGGGTCTTAATTTTTATGAGTGACTGTACCTACACTTTCTACATTCCCGGGAGGTAAATATTAGCGTGTTCACCTGCTGCCAGAGTCGACCACAGCTAAACACCTCATTCACGCTCTGCTCTAGACAGGAGGGATGTTGACTTTACCATTGGTGCTGATATGTCCGACCAGTGACCGACCCACAGATGTCACGGGACCCTTTTGAGTGAACAAAATAATTGACACTACAACTAATTGAACTGTAATGAGACCGGCTATGTCTGTGGATCGTATAATGCGAAAAGGTGCAAAGAATATGATGAGTTTTATGATGTGAAAACTGTTGTTCCTTTGTGACTGTAAAGATAAAAATAAGCATACTATGAAGCCATTACAGAAAGGAGGTGAAATAAATATATACATCTAAAAAATGAGTGAAAAGGGATGGTGCAGACACCCAGCCTGTCCGGTAATCATTCCTCAGCACCAATCTTCCTTCCCCATGCCCCTACACTGATTCGAAAAATGCTCCACCACCATACGTGCCAACTAATCTTGTAGAAAATCCCTAACAGAAAACGACAATGTCACTCACAGGTTAGTCATCATAATATATGGTTGAAGGGGGTTCTATATTATGCTGCTCATAGGTACAATTGCCTGCACATATAACTGGTACAGGAGAAGAGGACTGACAACGCTGAGTGTACCATTTATAAGTGCTGGCAACTGTACCCAAACTCTCAACCTGTTCCTTGTCTGATTAGAGCCTTCTGAAACCCCAACTCTCCGTCAGAGCTGAGCAACTGTTCATCTTCCACCCAATGTTGTGTGACTGTTTAGTGTGTGTGTGGATTTTTATGAGATTTTGACCGATGGTGATCTCGTGTCTGACACTTAATGAAATGCAGTTGTGTTTTTATCATGCATTTTAGAATACAAACCCGATCCATAAAGGATCCAGTACAGTGAATAAAAATTAAAATATGAATTATAAAGCAGAACATTAATTGTATGTAGGTATAAATCGCAAATGAATAAATCTGTAATGCAGTGTGCAGCAAACATTGTTACAGAACAGCAGATTGATATACAAAATATTCTACATATTAAAGTATATAAGAAATAAGTTTCTGAAATGCTGTTTATAGAAATAATGAAATACTAAGTAGTAAATAATTAAGGCTACTAAACAGTAAACACGTTATATAAGGATTATAATCAGGTATAACAATTATAGTTAAATAAAATTTAGTTCTAAAGCAGTGAAAAATAAAAACGATGAAAAAACATACTACCGTAAATGAAATTGAAAAACAAATATTAATCCAAGATAAAGCAGTAAAGACAAAATTTTGCAGTAATCTGAGAGGCCAAGAGTCATTTTGTATTCTGGTGAACATGAATACCAGGACAAGGTATCAAAAACCACTTAATTAACTCTCTCAGGCATCAAAACCTCTGAATAGCATGTGGACTTTTTGTTCTAATGTGTGTGTGTCGCTTCCTGAAAATATATACATGCGTGTGCACGTATATAGGCATGATATACGGTATGTGTGTATGCACTTGCTGAGCAAATTACAGGTTTCAAAACTCGACATTCCACACTGTTGCTCATTTTTTCCACCTCTTAGTTGTAGCATTTCTCTACATTAATTAATTAAGAGACTATATATATGCTGTCAATACTGTGTGTGTGTGTGTGTGTGTGTGTGTATAAAAGGGTGGCAGCAACAACAACACCACTATGAAATTATCCCACCACATGGATGGTAGGTATGCAGGGAGACAGGCACACTGGGAAAACCTTGGGAAAACTATATGCAACACACACACACACACACACACACAAATCTACCTCAGGGATAAAACTAACCCTCCCTCAGTTCGGTATTCTGTTGGGCAAGCATTATCATCATCACTACTAACGTAATTATACCATCATCATCATCATCATCATCATCGTAAACAAAAACATCATCATCATCGTCATTAACAACATCATCATCATCATCATCATCATCAACATCATCATCATCATCATCATCATCGTCATTAACATCATCATCATCATCGTCATTAACATCATCATCATCATCGTCATTAACATCATCATCATCGTCATCAACAACAACATCATCATCATCATCGTCATCAACAACAACAACATTATCATCATCATCATCAGCCGTTGTTAATTCACCAAAAAACGTAGATCTCTCGAAACTCATTTTTCCTCGAAACTCATTTTTCCTCTTCACCTTTTGTTACAGTGTTGCTTTTTGTTACAATTTTGCTTTTTCTTACAATTTTGCTTTTTGTTACAATTTTGCTTTTTTGTTACAATTTTGCTTTTTTATTACAATGTTGATAGTGCCATTTCTTCACTTATTACCGCTATCACTTTATTTTGTACCAATTTCTTTGTTGTATGCTTCGTACTACTATTTACTTTACTATATATTATCTTTCTTTCATTTGCCTTGTCCCTCTACTTTATTCGCTTTTATGCTATTTTTTTTTCTTAACTTAATTTTCATCCATTTTATACAACTCTTTCAGAACTGCTCTCTGTTACTATTTCATACATCTTTTTAGTGTTTCATAAGTTCCATTTTATTTTTATATTGCACTTTTCCACTATTTGGTTCTTCACTCTTCGGACACTGTAGAAAAAAGAAAAAAAAATACTGTATCTGTCGCTTGGAATGTAAGGCCAGAGAGGTAGCAGGTGGGTCGTGGAGAGAGAGAGAGAGAGAGAGAGAGAGAGAGAGAGAGAGAGAGAGAGAGAGAGAGAGAGAGAGAGAGAGAGAGATAGCAGGTGGGTCGTGGAGAGAGAGAGAGAGAGAGAGAGAGAGAGAGAGAGAGAGAGAGAGAGGCAGGGAGAAAGAGAGAGGTATATAAAGGTAAGCTCATCCAGCCAGCCCTGCCCCTCACTTACTTTCCCACCGGGTATTGTGCTGTCTTAGGGCCGCTGCAGTGTACTTACTTCTTTCCTGGATCACCACCCTTCTCTCTGCCTGACACTTTTAATACTCTTATACCCTGCCTCACCAACCTTACCCCTGTCTTACTCACCACCCTTACCCTGTCTTACTCACCACCCTTACCCTGTCTTACTCACCACCCTTACCCTGTCTTACTCACCACCCTTACCCTGTCTTACTCACCACCCTTACCCTGTCTTACTCACCACCCTTACCTTGCTTCACTCACCACCCTTATCCTCCTTCATTCACCACTCTTACCCTGCTTCACTCATCACTCTTATCCTCCCTCACTCATCACTCTTATCCTCCCTCACTCATCACTCTTACTCTCCCTCACTTACCAACCTCATCCTCCCTCACTCATCACTCTTATTCTCCCTCACCAACCAACCTTATGCTGCCTCACCCTTCTGACTCTCACCACTTTCTCCTTCCATTTCACTACTCTCACCCTTCCTCACCATACATCAGTCCCTCTTACCCTGCCTCACTCACTCACATACTCACAACCTGCCTAATCACCCTCACTCTCTACCTCACCTCTTTTAATCTCTGTCTCACTCAACCCAAGGCCCATCTATACGGTTATATATGGGCCTTGACTCAACCCATCCCTTTCCGCCTCACCTCGTCGATTCAGCACTTTCTCTCTCTCTTGTTCCTCCCTGTGTGTCGTGCAGGGTGGGATCAAGAAGAGGGACATATTTTTTTTAACATAAGAGAATGGTGGGATGAAAGGGACTCAGTAAAAAGAAAAGTCTACCCAGAATGGTTAAGCTTAGACGACCTTCATTCATGTAATAACATAGAAAGTGGTCTTAAGGTGGTAATTCCCTTTTGTTACATTGGAGTGCCTTGATTCCTCCAAAGTATGCCAGGAAATAGACCCAAGTTAACAAAAATAATGGTGTTCTGTTGCTTAGAATACTTTGGAGGATTCAGTTGCTCCAGATTTACCAACACAGAACTTCCCTCTTAAGCTATGTTGTAGACTGAAAGGAGAGCAGGTGTTGTTCCATATACGGGAATGAGCTCCATAGAGGCGTAGTTTTAGATAATAAAAAATATAGAGAGAGGAGGTTCTGCATTGTGTTGAATTAAATGTTAAGGGGATCATCTGTTGTCTACTAACTGGAGGACTATTGACACCACCAGATTACTGTATGCTACAAAACCTATTCTCTACTTGTATAATGAAGACGTCCTTTTCGTAGCTTATATTTGGGTCTTAGAGGGAATAGAAAGCCGACTAATATGTCATAGATGAAGATGATTGATTGTGGAGGGAAGATGTGACTATCCATAGTATGCAAGAGTATCGCTGGTGTTGACGATGGCATGTTGTACCGATATACGATGGCTGTATAATGTGTCTATGGAGTTATCGTACCGGCACCACACCATCGTCAACACCCCGAATGTTCTGCATACGGCCCAGTGTTCTACAGTTGCAAGTCTCCACTAAACATTTGCGGTAAGGGGAAATTTTTTTTGGATGTGACGTAACGACCTATCGACAGAGTACCTTATACATGTTGTTATATTTTACTGATGCACATGTACTATTGGCCACAAGAATTCGTACACACGCTGTTATTTTCGATGGTTTTTCAACATATAGATAATGCAAGA
The DNA here is from genome assembly GCA_033782935.1 of Petrolisthes cinctipes. Taxonomy (NCBI): domain Eukaryota; kingdom Metazoa; phylum Arthropoda; class Malacostraca; order Decapoda; family Porcellanidae; genus Petrolisthes; species Petrolisthes cinctipes. Next base: position 16,007 of record JAWQEG010007194.1, read on the forward strand.
CTGCGTAATTGCAATACAACATTATTATTAGATTTGTTGTTTTGCAATCACAGAGGCACTTGGTAACAAATCAATTGCAGTACTTCTACCATACAAAACCGCTCTTTTCATATACCCTGTGTAAGAATTCCGTGGCCAACCGTACCATATTACCTGTACCATCATTACCTGTACCATCATTACCTGTACCATCATTACCTGTACCATTATTACCTGTACCATCATTACCTGTACCATCATTACCTGTACCATTATTACCTGTACCATCATTAGCTGTACCATCATTACCTGTACCATCATTACCTGTACCATCATTACCTGTACCATCATTACCTGTACCATCATTACCTGTACCATTATTACCTGTACCATCATTACCTGTACCATTATTACCTGTACCATCATTACCTGTACCATCATTACCTGTACCATCATTACCTGTACCATCATTACCTGTACCATCATTACCTGTACCATTATTACCTGTACCATCATTACCTGTACCATTATTACCTGTACCATCATTACCTGTACCATTATTACCTGTACCATCATTACCTGTACCATTATTACCTGTACCATCATTACCTGTACCATCATTACCTGTACCATTATTACCTGTACCATCATTACCTGTACCATCATTACCTGTACCATCATTACCTGTACCATTACCAAAACTACCGGTACCATACTTTGAGCTAGTTCATTATTTTGTGAAGGGAAGATACTGCATCATCTTTTCACTGCAGCTTCCACACTTGTATCGTTAGAATACGAGAATAGAATATAGTGCACAATCCTGCTATTGCTGGCCACTGGGTTCACGAGGATGGATGAAACTGGGACGAATACAAACGAAATATTGTAAGATGCGGCATTTCACTTTGATGAACACGGTAGTTATTTCAAAGGTATATATTTAAAGGACATTGTGATGAAGTCAGAAAATTGGAGGTAAAAGAATTCTTCAAATATTGCCACGAAACATCACCTTTACGGTAGGAGCTTGTTTCGTGGCATAGTCTGGAGGAATCAAAATCCTCCAATTCTCATATTCGATCACAGGGTTTTTAAAGGGTGTGAAGTGTTCCTCGACGGATTAAAAATGCATCGGGTTATGATCTTGAGGAACACACCAAATAGGTCAAGGATTACAATTACATCCAGACAGTTTCAGAAATCTCAGTCGCCCTCCTCAGTGGATGTAATAATATCGGTAATTTTAAGATTATATGATGATCTTCTTGCCTGCCTGCTGTCATATTTAGCTGTCATTAATTTTTGTTACGAAAGGAAGACCCAGGACTATATTTAAGCACTGCATGTTTTACCATTTAAATAAGAACAAGTTAGCAATAAAACGACAAAGGGGAGTTAAGTAAAGTATATATTTATATCACAAATCTCCTACATATAAAGTGCATCACTATATCACAAAAGTGAGATTACATCCATAGTTTTATTTTCTATTCTAAACAAATCACACATATCCTATACAGTATAATAAACTAATAATATCTCTGTTATTTTCCAACAAACTTACAAAAAACATTATAGAAATACAGCTGCTTAACATTTAGTCATTACCTCAAGGGGAGATTTTATTGTTGGTGAATTGGAAGGTCTCTGCAAGATTCCACCAAACTGTGCCACGAAACAAATCCGCTATTTGTACCATTGAGGGCGTTTGTTTTCTGGCATAGTTTGGAGGAATCAGTGGCCTTAAATTTCCCAACAAGACAGTTTCAATACGATTTGCCTTCTTCCTCTGGAGTATAATAATGTAGACCAGTTAACATAAGCCCTCCAAGTAAACAGCCTTGAAAGGACCAATGGTATAGGTGTGTTGCTGTTTGAATGTCCTGTTGTACTCTCACACCTTTGGTATTTTGTATTCCACAGGTACTTGTCGTCCCAATCAACCTGTCCCGTTCTCTACACAGTCTTTTGATCATTTTTAACAACAGACCAATCAACCAACCTGCCCCATTATAATCAGCCCCTTCCCCTCTTGCAATTACGAGATGGTAAATATCAACTAATCTTTCTTAGTTTTGTGAGTTAGTAGCACCGAGAGAAGCACATGTGGTCCATGGATCTTGATGTGGTCTAGTTGGTTTCTAGGCCACTCTGACTACGTGACAATACTCTATACGTGCATGGGAAACCACGGCCAAGAACCAATTTTATAATTTTTTTTTTTTTTTTTTGTAATATATTATTTTCGGTTGACCTTACCAAATTCGTCATATACATTTTTTTTTTTTTTTTTTTTGCATCACCAGAGTAGATTTCATTCCTCAAAATAATTATGATTGCCTTTCCTTCTATGGAGAGAGAGAGAGAGAGAGAGAGAGAGAGAGAGAGAGAGAGAGAGAGAGAGAGATGATTGCCTTTCCTTCTATGGAGAGAGAGAGAGAGAGAGAGAGAGAGAGAGAGAGAGAGATAGAGATAGCAGGTGGGTCGTGTAGAGAGAGAGAGAGAGAGAGAGAGAGAGAGAGAGAGTATGACAGCGGAACCATTATGAGGTAAATTAGAGAGAGAGAGAGAGAGAGAGAGAGAGAGAGAGAGAGAGAGAGAGAGTGTGTATGACAGCGGAACCATTATGAGGTAAATTATGGGCACTAGTATCTTGATATTTGAAACTCATGACTCTCAATGCGCTATAAGGGGAGGTGGGATTGTAGAAAAACTCCGAGGTAAAGGTATATATATAAGAAGACAAGACAGTTATACCATTCTAATACCAGACGATAGGAACCAAAGGAGTCTGTTGGAATATAATGGGAGGACAGGAGAAACAATGAGCATGGGAGGAAAGCAGAGAAAGACAGTTTTCAGAAAGGAGACCTAACCAGCGAGGGAAATATATTTAAAAAAAATAATTACGATGAACATTTTTGAAGACGAGGGGAAAGGCGAGAACGTGATCATAAAAACAGCAATCATTATGCAACAAGAGCGATTAGGAAAATTGGAGACAGATAATTATGTACTAGACTGCATGGCTTCATTAGCGAACTTGACAGAGCAGTTAACAACCATTACACTCGATATAGGACTAAAGTTACGGTCGCTGCCACTAACTAAAAGAGGTCGGGGTAATCGCTTGGTCTGTTCGTATAGTTTTCATCATCCTAACGTGATTGGGAAGGATAAGTCCGTCCCTCGAGAGAACCCATTTGATTACGGTGACCTTTTTTGACCCTCCGTATATCCCTTCTTTCGTTCCTTCGTCCTGAGGTCATTCTTGCATTCCCGTCTCTCCTTTCCCTCCATCCCGTCTCTCCTTTCCTTCCATCCCGTCTCTCCTTTCCTTCCATCCCTTCTTGCCTTTCTCACTTCGTTTCGTTCCCCATTTAATTTCTTATTGCTCACTCGACCCTCACGCTCTCTCTCTCTCTCTCTAACCCCTCATTCTTCCCTACCTCCCTTGTTCCTCCTCTTCCTCTTCCTCCTCTCTTTCTTCCTTGTCTCCCTCCCTTCATTTCTTACTTCTCCCTTCCATCCCCTCTCCTTCCACCACTGTTACTATCACCTCTCCATCCCATCTTCCTTGCTGTCTCTCCTCCTTTCCTTCCTTCTTTGCTTCCTCTCCTTGCTTCCTCTCCTCCTTTCCTCCTTCCCTCTCCTCCTTTCCTCCTTCCCTCTCCTCCTTTCCTTCCTTCCTTGCTTCCTCTCCTCCTTTCCTTCCTTCCTTGCTTCCTCTCCTCCTTTCCTTCCTTCCTTGCTTCCTCTCCTCTTTTCCTTCCTTCCTTGCTTCTTCTCCTCCTTTCCTTCCTTCCTTGCCTCCTCTCCTCCTTTCCTTGCTTCCTCTCCTCCTTTCCTTCCTTCCTTGCTTCCTCTCCTTTCCTTCCTACATTTACTTCACACATCCTTCCTGCCTCCTCCTCCACAACAGGGCCTCTTCTGGTCTGCGGCACACACTCTGAGGGCTGAAGTCTGTACCGCCACGTCTTCTGTTGTCACCATTTGTCTGTTGGAGGGAGAAAGAGAGAGGAGGTAACGACGTCGCCTCTCCGTTTATTCTGTAGGAGTCACGGGAACAAGGGATTTACAGGAGGATTTTTACGGATGCATATACTGTAGAATTTACGGATGCGAGGGATTTTGCTGAAGAATTTATGGAAGCAAGGAATTTACAGGAGATTTTATGGATGCATTAATAGGGGGATTTCTTACATTTCTGAAAAGGATTTACAGCAGGACTAGGTTGGATAATCTTAGGATTTACGTTCGAACGATATTTATTTACCAAGGAAGAACCAAGGGTTATTAGATAAACACAGGCGCTAAGGAAGTTTCAGGATTTACAGAAGCAGCAATGGATTATGCGAGGATTAAAATGTGGAAGGGATTAAATAAGAGGAATTAATATGAACATCCTTGAATGAAAAGATGGACGATATTTGCAAAGAAGAAAGGAGATTAAGATGAGGAATGGATTGTGAAAAAACAAGTGATTACAAAGTGAATAAATATCAAAATGTATCGGGAAGTGAATATTAGTATATGATAAATATATGAAATTATTAATATTTTCATACGAGTAACCGAAATAGTTTGATTAATAAATACATAGATAAATCAATCCTCCATCCAACGTCACCTCGCCCACTACCACCACCATAATCATCCACCTTCACCACCACCTTCACCAACAATCCCGGGACACCACCTTCACCACCATCTCCACAGACAGCCATCACCACCACCACTAACAATTATCACTTCACCATCTGCACCGACATTTACCACCACCACCACCACCACTAACAATTATCATCACCATCTGCACCGACATTTACCACCACCACCACCACCACTAACAATTATCATCACCATCTGCACCAACAATCACCACCACCACCAACAACAACCACAACAACCACCATACCTGACTCCCATTTGGGGGTCCGAGCATCTGCGCGGCTTCGGTCAACCAGACTCGGGACTGCTCGGCCAGACAGTCTGGGGAACTACAACAACCACCACCACCACCACCACCACCATGATCATCACCTTCACCACCACCACGATCATCACCTTCACCACCACCACCATTACCCACCACCACCACCTTCACTACCATTACCCACCACCACCACCTTCACCACCATTACCCACCACCACCACCTTTACCACCACTACCACCTTCACCCACCTCGCCAACTGAATGAGAGCGTCGACCACCCCATCGCCATTCTTGCAGGAGGTCTCAAAGTAGGTGGCCCCAGTGTCCCTGGCCAGCCTCTCTCCTGCCTCACTGGCCACTCCCCCTCTCCTACCACCACAATCCCTCAGATCCACCTTGTTACCACACAACACCAGGGGCACTCGGGTCTCACACGCGTCCTGGAAAGAAAGGAGGAGTCATAATTATACTTAAAGAGGTAGTAACTTGCCGTCAGATTGTAGGGAAGGCTACTGTTTCCTTCAAACTATACCAGGAAATAGACTACTTTATTGTAACAGCAGAGGATTTGTTTTGTAACATAGTTTCGAGGAATAAGTAGCGCTTTAATTAATTTGACCAAGAGTGAATAACCGTACCCCCTTAAGGGAAGATTTTCTTGTTTGTGAATTAAATGGCTACTGATTCCTCCAAACTCTGCCAGGAAACAGACAACCTCAATGTTACAAATAAATGGGGATGTCTGTTTCTTGGTATAGTTTGGAGGAATCATTAGCCCTTCAGTTCACCAATATCTTAGAGAATCTCCCCTTAAGTGGGCCATACTGGCAGAAAGATCTGAAAATAAAAAATATTGAAATTATCACCAAACACACAAAGATTGAATTTTATATGTCATTGATAGTCAAGTCCGACCTTCTTTGTCTGGAAATATAGATCGTCGGGGGAAGAAATGTGGTCAACACTGAAAAAAAAAATATATATATATAATTATATATTATCCTGTTGCACAGAACTTTGTCGCAATTACGGTATATTATTGGAAAATTTATGATCAAAGTTATGGACCTACAAAATTTTAATCTAGCATAAAACTTGGACTGATTAGAGTACGAACAATTGGAGTGTGCAGTTCGGCAGAAAAAAAAGTCCTGTACAGTAGAAATAAAAAAAAAAAAAAAAAAATACTGTACTCATATGGGCAAATTCTTCTCTGATGGTAATATCAAATTTTTACAGGCACTGTTGTACTTGGTGAGGAATATAAATTTGATGAATATCTGCACTAAAGTAGTGTAATGATCTGAGGTATATTTCTTTAAAATTATCAAAGTTTTTGAAGAAAAAATACTGGAGATATTAAAGTAAAGTAGGCAATACGGTAACTAATTTTATTCTTTCTCAGCCAATAGCATATTGAAAAAATCAGCATTTCTCTTATAAAATATGCTATGCCTTTTTCGTTTTTGGACCAGATTTAATAATATAAGTTTTACTTTCCTCAGAAAACTGTCCTCCCAAGAACTACCGGTAAGTAATTAAATTTTACATATTCTTACCTATTGTTATACATAATTTTTGTTGATATGTCCTGAGTTTATTGCATACATCCTTTTTTTTGAGGCTGTGTCATGAATACACAATTAATCATAGATAACATGCATTTACAATCTTATACAACTTGTTTTTCTCAACGAATTGGTACCTAAATTGTGAAAATTGATCAATAAATGCCAAAGCTGATCCATGGACGCTTCAGGTCGACAGTTGTGGTGGCAACAATAATATTATATTGTACATATTAAGACTTTCGGTATTGGAAAATGGTATACAGGAGTATTTTTCAACCCTATGAGTATATTCGTATTATAATTTAGAATCTAGACACTACAGATTAGGACGGTGATCATGTTGTTGGTATTATTCAAACTTCTTAATTCCTCAATATGGCATCGAGAAATAAACGAAAATAAGAATATAGGAAACTGCAGAAGGTCTTTTGGCCCAGTTTCTAAAATCCTGTATACATACAGTATATACTGTCTGTTATAAACCTAATAACATCTGACCTTTTGTTTTGTGTTTCAGGTACGTGTCCTTTCAGTGTTTTGTTGGTCGGTAGTACATCAAAGGAGATTTTGTAAGTATTATAGATAAAAATTTTGATAAGAGGCCTGTGATATCGATAATTGGAGGCTAAGGGTCCCCCCCACACAAAGCCTTTAAAAACAGCTCATATAATTATATACTTAGGAGTCCTTTACGTGGCATAGATGGAATGAATGGGTAGTTTCCAAGTTACTGAAATGACTTGGGTTCTTATAGTGTAATTTCTGAGCCCTGCGGAACTCTATACTAAGGACAGCACCGTGGGAGAGAGCGAATGAATTATCTTGTTGTTTTGTGTTGTGTCATGTTGTCTCTTGTGTTGCGTCATATTGTCTTTTGTGTTGTTGTGTTGCGTCATGTTGTCTTGTGTTGTTGTGTTGCCTCATTGTCTTTTGTGTTGTGT